>PITB01024155.1:0-24653 GCA_004024585.1 Paradoxurus hermaphroditus | reverse complement strand
CGCTCGGCGCCCAGCAGACGGCGACTTTCGTCAAGTCACTCAGGCTCTCTGGGCAAAGTCCCATCATCTCTACAACGAGAGGGCTGCACGGGTCCCTTCTGGCTCTCACGCCTGGAATCTTCTCTTCTAGGACAGCCTTCCATGCAGACCCACAGCTGCTGGCGCCCGGAGCGGACCCGCCCCCTCTCAGCGCACCCAGCCCAGCGGACCACCGGGGAGGCTTCGGAGACCCCGGATCCTTCACGTGGGCTCCTCACGGCCTTCAGCTAAAACAGTCCTCGACTTAAATGTCAGTACGACTCAAACCAAAACAAACTAAAAAATAAATAAATAAGGGGGGGATATTCTGTTTATAGGATGGGGACGCGGCTCATCTTGAGAGTTGGCCTGAATGTCCCCCCCCCAACACACACACACACACACACACACACACACACACACAGACACCCTGCGGCCCGTCAACAGGAAATGGGCAGTGGTGTCACGGTGCCTCTCCAGGCTCTGTGGCTGTTACAGGGTTAACGTGCTGCCTGTTCACCCGCGATGCCCGGCAAATCGGACCCGGTCTGCGGTGCCGGCCGACACACACGGATCCAGCTCTCCTCTCCGTGGGCTCAGGCCCGGCCTCACATCCACGACCCGCGGGCGGCCGCAGAGGCCGGGAGCCGCAGGGCCATCTCCGTCGTCACACGTCGATGCCTGCAGGGCACTCCAGGACCCCTTGTGACTCCCGGGATCCCCTCTGCCGCTGACATTCAGGGTCACGACTGGTTGTGGGCAAGGATGAAAAACTGGAGAACGAGGCGTGCCAGGGGGCTCAGTCGGTTAACTGCCCGACTTCAGCTCAGGTCACAATCTCCCGGGTCGTGGGTTCGAGTCCCGCGTCGGGCTCTGTGCTGACGGCTCGGAGCCTGGAGCCTGCTTCGGATCCTGTGTCTCCCTCTCTCTCTGCCCCTCCCCCGCTTGCTCTCTCTTAAAAATAAACATTAAAAAAAAAAAGACGCTGGAAAAGAAGCATGCCAACTCCCTCCCCACCGTCACGGCAGCGCCCGCCCTACACCGCCCGCCCTGCCCCCAACCCAGCACGCTCCCTTCCCCGCCGTCCTCACCCAGAATCACCCAGAGTCACCCAGAAAGGGGCTGGCATGGTATGGGCTCATCGGCATCTCCGCCTGACGGTGCCATGCAGTGTCCGCAAGCGTCCCCCTCGGTCCACTCAGGAGGCCCCTGGGAAGGACCGTCCCCGGGCCCAGTGCCCACGGCGTCCTGTGCACAGAAGTACTCTCGTGGTCCCACCTGTGTGACTCACGCCCCGTCCCATTCCACCCCCCACGGTGCCCCCAGTGCGCCTGCCACTGCGCCCTGCTCAGCTCAGCAGTCGGTGCTGTGACAGCGCGTAGGCACGGGTGCAGCCCTCCCCGCACCCCCCACCAACTACCACGCCCTCAACAAACCCCGGCTGTGCACGGACAAGCCCCACAACGATACAGTATGATACACTGAGCGTACAAACTGAGTGACAGGACACGTCCCCGGAGCCCATGGTCGCACACCAGGTAGGTGACTGGTCTGACAGCATCTGAACAACTGCAAAGGTGGTCTGCGGTTCTATCCAGCAGATCTCACAGCAGGGGCTGTCTGAGGGGCAGGACGCGGGGCGGTGGGGGGGGCAGCTCTATTAATGATTTGGGTCCTGTTTTAATTCTCTGCCGTGGGCACGTATTATGTCTGTAACAAAAAAGGCAGTAAGGCTTTTCCCAGATTACCTTCTTGCACGCCTCCAAGAACTACAAGGTCAGGGGCGCCTGGGGGGCTCAGGCGGTTAAGCCTCTGACTCTTGATTTCAGCTCAGGTCATGATCTCACGGTTCGTAGGATCGAGCCCGGCGTCCACGCTCAGCACGGAGCCTGCTTGGGATTCTCTCTCTCCCTCTCCCGCTGTACCTCCCCAGCTTGTGTGCACAGACACGCACACTCTCTTGGGGGGAAAAGGTTTTCAAAAAGAAAAGAGAACCAGGGTCAGATGAGCCATCCTCGTGAGGATCAAGGCGGCAAACCGCGGCCCCTTTATCTGTCCGCCTCCGTGTCCAGGCACCGCAAAGCACAACGAAGGAGGAAACACAAGGAGAAGGTCTCCGTTATTTCTGCACTTCTGACTCCTCAGACCACGAATGTCAGAGATTCGTACCTGGTTATAAAGTTACAAGGTCCATTTAACAGGAAGATAACACATAGGAGCTCTTTTTAACGTGTCTGTTCCCCGACTCTCAGGTGCCGCGGCGCCACCTCCCACCTGCCATTAACACTCTCTGCCCACCTGGCACGGCCCACCGCCACTTCGGGAAGCACGCGGCACTGCACGGGGGAGGCCCCGACAGGCATCCTGTTAACACCACGAAGGCAAAACCAGGTTGAACTGGGAAGAAGAGACCGGAGTCGCCAGGCCTCCTGGTGCCTACTCACTCCTGGTCACAGGTCCTGAGCGTGAGGCCTGCTGGCCTAATCACACCAGGAACCAAGCAGGGGCACAGAAAGGGGCCTCCTAACGTGTATCCTTTATTCTCCACGCTAACCTTAAAGCTAAGGGAACAGTTACCTATCCGCCTTCCAGAACCAGGCAGCCGTTTCTTTCACCTTTTATAAAATGCTCGTGGTATGTTTTGCAAAATTAAAATTAGTCAGACGTCCGAACTGCTCGGTTTTCCAAGTGGAAAAGCCATTAATTACCACCTGCTAGGGAGCGACTCATAAGACCCCTCTTACTGCCGAGGAACCAAAAATATTTCTAGGAGATAAGATGATTTTCTACGTGTGAGTAAAAAAGCTAATTAAAATCAATTCCCCGTTAATGCGGTAGGATGGCAAGAACCGCTTCTGATGGGCTTTGAAGGGGCTTCTGGAAACACCTCCGCGTGATCACACGGGCACGGCCCCGTCCCTCGGTCCAGCCCTCAGTGCCTGCCTGAGGAGTGCTGGAGGCTGGCCACTCCAGGCTGAGACCCCTCCAGTCCCTGCCCTGGGAGTGAAGAGAGGGGTGCCGTCCCAGGACATGACCCCCGAAGGGCACACAGATTGGTCACGGGCAGAAGGGTCCAGCCCCCTTACCTAACGTGGGACAACTCAGAACTGTCCAGTTCTGAAGTCCTACTTTGCCCACCTTCTCAGGGTGCCTGCACTCCTTTGGTGACCGCATGGCAGCCCCATGCCACCGTCCTCCCAAGAGCAGACCTCGGGGAAAATCCCGCGCGGTGCTCTCCTTCCAGAGCCTGCTTCCTGAGGAGCTGACCTCCCACCGGGGCCGGACCCGATGGGAAACGCCGCCCGCCTGGCAGGTTCTCGGACCACGCAGCCACGCCCAGGAAGCATCTGGATCTGATACAGACAACACAGACGGCAGCACCCTCCCGCTCGCGGCACCCCGCCAGCATCCTGATGCAGCCGCCCACGGTGCGTACTATTCACTCGCTGCCTCATTCATTCACCCGGAGCTCCTGCAGCCAGGCCCCAGGCCAAGAACGAGAGAGAGATTCCACCTGATGCCGCTCTTGGGGAGCATCCATTCAGAGCAGGTGACCAACACGCCCGGAGAGAGACCCGCAGAGATGACCAGGCGTACGCGAGGCGGGAACACAAGGGACCCGAGTAAAGGGGACTCGGGAGAGGCGGGCTGGGGGAAAGCTAGTCAGGAAGGCTTCTCGGAGGTGCTGGCACAGGGAGGAGGAGGAGGGGCAGTGCCCACTCAGGAGGGCAGCGGGCAGGGGGACGGAGGGGAGCAGGATCAAGTGTGGCCTGACATGAGGTTGTTGGAGCAGACTTTAGATTTTATCACAACAGCAGTGGAATCCACCTGGTGGCTTTTAAGGTGGGAGCCGACCTGAGTCGTGCCTTCCGGCTGATGTGTGGAAGCTGGCTGCGGAGGGCAGGCTGGAAGGCCCCTCCTGCCCCCGCAGACCCAGGTGGAGGAGGTATGGAAGGAGGAAAGCAGATGGGAGGGGGGGAGGGGACGAAGGGGGTGGGGGAGGGGCAGGGGTGGAGGGAAGGGCCGCACCTACCGAGCCACCGGGCATCGGATGCAGGAAAAGGCCAGGTGTCCAGCTGACAGAGCAGAGGGAAGGTGGCCGCCGAGCTTCGATGCGGGAAGATGCTGGGGCGGGCGGGGACCTGTGCACAGGTGTCCGCATCTGCCCATGTGATCACCGACCATGCGGGGACTGGTTCCTGTGGAGCCTGCCCAGGAGGCCCCCTCAGCTTCCGGCCGAGGATACAAAAGCCCCTTGGGTGGATACACAAAATCAGACCCATTACCTGGTGCCGGAACGCACTCTGTGTGGCTGACTTACATCCCCTGAAGAAAGTTTTACGACTTTTGGTCACGTGGTCTGTCTTACAACCAGCTATCACGATGGTGTTTAAAAGCCTTTGACGAGTTTCTCAGTACACTGCACGTGTGTTCGTGCTAGGAGACGGAGTTTTGTATCCCCACCTTGTCTCAAGCTCCCTGGAGGTCATCAGTCACTGTCCCCAACTCATTTCCGAGGGTGGGTGGGGGACAGGTGGAGAAGGGGCCACGCGACGGAGGCCACCCTGAGGAGGGGAAGGCAGAGCGGCAGGCCATTCTCTCACGGAGCCCTCTGTCAGCATCCACCGTGTAGCACAGGAACCAACTGTGGTTATCTAACCATCTGAGACCCGTGTTGCTGTGCGGTGGGGGGAGGGAGGAGGAAGACGTGAATCAAAGCCCTTCACGGACTCCTGGATGCCTTAATCAGATGCTGGCACGTCTCAAATGATTATCGCTTTTTTCATTTTTAAGTAGGCTCCGTACCCAATGTGGGGCTTGAACTCATGACCCTGAGATCAAGAGTCGCATGTTCTACTGACTGAGCCAGCCAGGCGCCCCTCAAATGATTATCTTTAACTTGAGGCTATAAGTGGATTTTCAAGACGTGTTCAATTTACATTTACTGTAATGGAAGTGTGTGGAAACTCCTGCCTAGGAGAGCAATCGCCGGCCAGCACGACCTTTAAAAAGGCCCGCCTGTCCCCCCCCCCCAGGCTGAGCGGACACCGGCCCTGCCCACAGGGCAGCGCAGGACCCCACGGCCCGGGCCCCTCAGGAAGGGGAGCACCTCCCTGGGCTCTGCCTGGCCTGGGAATGGGATCTGGGGGGAGGGACAGAATCTTCTACTAAACACGCCCCACCCCAGTGCCCCGGCTCTCCCATCCGAGCCTTCTGAGAGCCCAAGCTCACCGCCTCACCAGAAGAAAACCAGCGAGAGATTCCAAGAAGGCCTCGGGCATATTTAAAATAGCAGCCGCGACTCCACGCCAAACCCTCAGGCTCAGACTCAGAGTGTTTACACGGCTGGATTTAGAACTCTGAAAATAAAACCGTTGGTTTTATTCTCAAAACCGATCTGACTCCTGGAGAGAAGGGAAGGGCTCCAACCAGGAGCTAAGAATACACCGCACTTTGCTTCTTGGTTATCACCTTTATTTGAAACTAAACCAGTACCGAAATGTCCCGAAAATATAGTATCAAATGTTCCCACTAGGGCTCTGCCTCTGGAACAAAACACAAGCCTGCAGGGAGGGAGGTGGGGGAGGCAGGGGTGCGTGGGGAGGGCCCTCTGCACCTCCCGGCTGCCTCCAGAGTCCACCTGTGCCAAGTGCTGCTTTGACCTTCCGAAGGGGAGGGGTCAAGGTTGGGGGGTGGGAAGCCAAGGGCTCTTCTAGCTCTAACTTCCAGGTCATCTGTTTCAGAAACGTGTCCTGAGGTCACACCGGCCGCAGGTGTGGGTCGGGCAGCAAGACACCTCGGGCCCAAGGACGAGATGAGAGAAAAGCCTTTGGGACCATCAGTGATGGAGAGAAGGGACACGTGTCAGTACTGCCGGGAAGCCAGTGAGGACTGAGGGGCTTCCGGTCACCTGTGCGTTTAGAGTCGCGTCCGACTCATCAAACACACGCAAGCATTACATCCACGTACGTACCGTCGCACCAGCCTAGTCCAAGGAAAACAAGCAGAAAGCGGCACTTTAGGAAACACGGGTACACCACACAAAGGACCTAAAAATAAACTTACCAGGGAGATGAAAGACCTGTGCTCTGAAATCTGTCAGACGTCCATGAAAGAAACTGAAGACAAAACAAATAAATGGAAAGACGCTCCATGCTCCCGGACTGGAAGAATGGAAGTCGCTGAAGTGTCCACGCTACCACAGCAGTCTACAGACTTAATACCACCCCATCAAAATACCAACGGTATTTTTTCGCAGAAAGAGAACAAATAACCCTAAAACTTCTATGGAACCACACACACAAAAAAAGCCCAATAGCCAAAGCACTCCTCGGAACGAAGAACGAAGCTGGAAGTATCACGCTCCTCAAGCTCAAGACAGACTACGAAGCTGCAGTAACCAAAACAGTACGGAGCTGGCGCGAAAGCAGACACACCGATCGATGGGGCAGAACAGAGGTCACAGAAACGAACCACGCCGCCATGGTAAGTTAATACATGACACGGATGACAGGAATGCCCAGTGGAGAAGGACGGTCTTCAGTAAACGGTGCTGGGAAACCTGGACAGCTACGTGCGAAAGAACGAAGCCAGACCACTTTCTTACACCGCACGCAAGAATCAGCTCGAAATGGGACTTCAGACCTGTGAGACCTGAAGCCTAAGAAGCTGAAAACACAGGCAGCGAGCTCTTGGTCATTGACCTTAGCGAGGTATTTATGGGTATGTCTCCTGAGGCAAGGGAAAGAAAAGCAAAAGCCAGCAACTGGGACTACGCCAACATAAGAAGCTGTTTTGCACAGTGAAGGAACCATCAACAAAATAAAAAGGCAACATACGGAATGGGAGAAGGTATTCGCAAACAATGTGTCTGATAATGGGTTAGTATCTAGAATACAGGAAGAACCTATACAACTCAACATCAGAGAAGCAAATAATCCGATCAAAAATGAGCAGAGGGCCTGACTCAACATCCTCCAAAGAAGGCATCCAGAGGACAAGACACATGCAAGGATGCTCGACACCACTCAGCATCAGGGAGATACAAATCAAAACCACGCTGAGATCCCACCTGGCACCTGTCAGAGTGGCTAAAACCAAAAACACAGGAGACGACAATTGGCGGCAAGGATGCGGAGAAGCAGCAACCCTGACCCACCGGTAACGGAAACGTACACCAGGGCAGCCACTGTGGAAATGATACGGAGGTTCTTAAAAAACTTAAAATCGGGGCGCCTGGGGGGCTCAGTCGGAGCTCGGTCGGGTGAGCACCGGACTCCTGGTTTCAGCTCAGTCATGATCCCAGGGTTGTGGGACCGAGCTCCGCTTCAGACTCCACCCTGAGCACGGGGCCTGAGATTCTTCCTCTTTCTTCTTTGCCCCTCTCCCCTACTTGCGCTCTCTTAAAAAAAAATAAATAAGAACAGACATGTCATATAATCCAGGAATTCCACTACTATTTCCCCAAAGAAAACAAAAACACTAATTCAAAAAGCTACATGCACCCCTATGTTTACCGCAGCATTATTTACAACAGCCGAGATATGGACGGGGCCTGAATCCACAGATATGTGAATGGATACAGATGTATACACACAATGGAATGCTACTCGACCGTGAAAAAGAATGAGACCCCGCCACCTGCCACAACATGGATGGACCTAGAAAGCACCACGTTAAATGGCTCTGCGGAAGACGTGTACTGCATTTCACCTCTATGTGGAATGTACACAACAAAGCCAGACTCATGAAAACAGAAAACGGGTGATTGCCAGAGGGCAGGTGGTGGAACGGACGAAATATGCGAAGCGGGTCAAGAGCTACAAGTTTCCGGTTACAAAGTAAGGAAGTCGCAGGATGACAAGTACAGCAGAGGGAGTGGTCAGTAGTACTGTAGTGTCAGGTGACATGGGAACCCGGGGTAGCATCACGGTGAGCGCTTGAGTAACGTACAGACTTGTGCAATCATTATGCTGTAGGCCTGAAAATACAACACTGTATGTCAACCATGCTTCAGTAAAAGCCTGTAAAAGTGGGGGGGAGGGGGGTACGCCTGGGGGGCTCAGTCAGTTAAGCATCCAACTTGATTGGATCAGGTCAGGATCTCGAAGATCGTTAAGTCAAGTCTGCATCGGGCTCTGTGCTGACAGCACGGAGCCTACTTGGATTCTCTTCTTCTCTCTTTGTGCCTCTCTCTCTCCAAATAAATAAACACTTAAGGGGTACCTGAGTGGCTCAGTCAGTTAAGCGTCTGACTTCAGCTCAGGTCATGATCTCACGGTTTGTGGGTTCAAGCCTCACATAGGGCTCTGTGTGGACAGCTTGGAGCCTGGAGCCTGCTTCAGATTCTATGACTTCCTCTCTCTCTGCCCCTCCCTGTGTCTCAAAAATAAATAAACATTAAAAAAAAAAAGACTAAGATATTAATAAATATTTAAAAAGAATTGTTTTAACCAAAACATTGTAAATACCACTCAGTGTCCTTAAGTGCCCCCGACAAGCCAGAGAGCAAAGTACCCAGCCTGACAGCTCAGCTCCCAGGCAGGGAGGATAAAATGCGAGCTCGCTGCCCAGCTGCTCAGACGGCAGCCCCAGCCCTGCCAGCCAAGTCTCCACAGGCGCCCACAGGCCTGCGGAAGATTCTACCGACACCCTTTACGAGCTCCAAGACTGCTCTGAAAAGCAGTGGAAAGGTCATCAGTCTCTTGCCGGGTCTGAGATGAAGGAGGCAGGTGGGGGAGACCCCTGTTGCAGCCTGCCGGTATGGGGGCCATCCGAAAATGCCTGAGGGGCCCCCGGGTGGCTCAGCCAGTTAAGTGTCCAACCTTGGCTCAGGTCATGATCTCACGGTCTCACAGTTCATGAATTCAAGCCCTGCATCGGGCTCCGTGCTGTCAGCTCAGAGCCTACAGCTGCTTCAGATTCTGTCTCCCTCTCTCACTGCCCCTCCCCAACTCATGCTCTATCTCTCTGTCTCTCAAAAATAAATAAGCTATAAAAAAATTTTTTTAAAGCAAGGAAAATATTTGTCTGAAACAACCATCAGTGGAGACGGGCGAGGGGGCAGGAAGGGCAGGTGAGAAACAGACCCGAGACCTTTGGAACCTTCACTGGACAAAACCACCGGCATCACACTGTAGCTTCCTTGTGGCTCGAGAACACCCTGCCACTCTCCTGCACAAGCCTCTCTCTCTCTCTCTCTCTCTCTCTCTCTGAAGTCCAAAAACGTTAGTTTCTGGGGCTACATGGAGACATCCTACGGTCTGCTCATTTCTGCATATTAACAAAGGTGCTAATTCTTTTCCATTTTAATATAATTTATTTTCAAATTGGTTTCCATACAACACCCAGTGCTCATCCAACAAGTGCCCTCCTCAGTGCCCGTCGCCCACTTCCCCCTCTCCCTGCACCCCCCATCCACCCTCAGTTTGTTTTCTGTATTTAAGAGTCTCTTAGGGTTTGCCTCCCTCCCTCTCTGTAACGTTTTTCCCCCCACCGACTCCCCCATGGTCTTCTGTTAAGTTTCTCAAGGTCCACAGAGGAGTAAAAGCATACGGCATCTGTCCTTCTCTGACTTCTCTCACTTAGTGTAATACTCTCCAGTTCCATCCACGTTGCTACAAATGGCCAGATTTCATTCTTTCTCATTGCCGCGTAGTAGTCCATTGTATTTATATACCGCATCTTCTTTATCCCTTCGTCAGTTGATGGACACTTAGGATCTTTCCAAGATTTGGCCATTGTCGAAAGTGCTGCTATGAACATCGGGGTGCACGTTCCCCTGTGCATCAGCACTCCTGTGTCTCTGGGGTAGATTCCTAGCAGCGCTATAGCTGGGTCACAGGGTAGCTCTATTTTTAAGTTTTTGAGGAACCTCTACACTGTTTTCCAGAGCAGCTGTACCAGTCTGCGTTCCCACCAACAGTGCAAGAGGGCGCCTGCTTCTCCACATCCCCGCCAGCATCTATAGTCTCTTGAGTTGTTAATTTCAGCCACTCTGACCAATGTGAGGTGGAATCTCAGTGTGCTTTTGGTTTGTATTTCCCTGATGACGAGTGACGTTGAGCATCTTTTCATGTGTCTGTTGGCCATCTGGATGTCCTCTTTGGAAGAGTGACTATTCATATCTTCTGCCCATTTCTTCACTGGATTATTTGTTTTTCGGGTGTGGAGTTCGGTGAATTCGTTATAGATTTTGGGTACTAGCCCTTTATCCAATACGTCATTTGCAAATATCTTTTCCCATTCCATCGGCTGCCTTTCAGTTTGGTTGACTGTTTCCTTTGCAGTGCAGAAGCTTTTTATCTTGATGAGGTCCTAGTAGTTCTTTTTTGCTCTTGATTCCCTTGAAAGGCGCCAATTCTGCACCAGAGATCTGACAGCCTGAGAAGGGCGGCAAGTTCACGAGGTGCCACCCGATGGGGCAGGAGGGACGCAGTCGCTCCCTCTTCCCACGTGTCATGCTAACCCCAGGGCCCGGGGTTGCCTAGGTGTGACCGGCCCTTGGGCTTACCTGTCCATCTCTCCACAGATAACCCGCTAACCCTACTGATCTATGGGATAATAACTCGCTGCGTAAGGTGGCTGCTGGGATTGAGGACTCGCGCCCAGCCCGCAGGACTCAGAGGGGGCGCGGCTCTCCCTGTGCTGTCCTTGCCTTACCGCCACAGAGCAGCAGAAACAGTCTAGAAACAGCAACCGGATCTGCTCCTCCAGCGGCAGTTTGGTGACAGAAGGACCGCATGCAGGGCGGAGCCTAGGACCCAGGCCTGGCCCTGCGGCCCATAGGCTCTGCTCCCCTGAGCCGTCACTAGGCAATCCAAAGGTCATTCCCTGCACCGCCAAACACGGCGACTTCCCGCTGGGGGACCCGGGGGGCCGCGTCCACGGAAACAGAGGACGGTTTTCCTCCCAGTGGCAATTCCCTGTGGCCGTCAGCCAGCACAGGCGCAGTCACGACAGAAATTTCAACGGAAGGGGCAAAGTCCAGTCCCCACCTCCACCCTGACCCGACCCGGGAAGTGCTCAAGCCGGAGCAGGCGGGCCTGGGGAGTGACGAGGTGGGAGGAGATGTTCCTGAAAGCAGCCTGGCAGAGGCAGGCTGGGGGAAGACCTGGGGGAGGCGGAAAGTTCCAGAAGCCTGTCCGAAGCAGACGGAGGGCTGGCAACCTGAAAGGTAACTGAGCTGATGGGACTCCCGGGACAGGGAGGTGCTTCGAAAACACACCTGGGACCCACAGGCTGACAGGCATGCGCCGGAAGCGGCACCCACAACATGGGCACCTCGACCGTCTACAGAGCCTCGGCTTCGAGGGTGGAGGACCTCTGTGGGATTTGCGCGGCATTCTCTACACAAGTCACATCGCGCTGTCCCTACAAACGAGGGTCGGGTTTCAGAGGCTGGCACGGGGATGAAATTCCGGAGAATAAAACGTGCAGGCGGGTGGGCGCGTGCCGCTGGGGAACGCTGAACCCGAACGGGGGTCTGATGGAGCCTGGGAGCGTAATCTCCCGCCGAGGGATCAACGCCTCCCGTAAGACTCTAAGGAAAAGGAACGGCCACACAGATCTCCTGCAGCGTGGAAACCCGACCGCCTTGGGAATGCGGATCTGCTGGGAGCAAACGACCAACATCTTCTGCTGAGAATCACACTCCCGTCTCTGGACACAGAGGCCGAGGGACGCTGTCGGGGGCAGCCCCCGACCTTCACCCTGACATCGACTGAAGGTCAGGCGAAGGAACGCGGAAGTCACGAGGCCTTTGGGATTCGCCGGGATCGTGTGGGGGTGGGGGGGTATCAGGAACACGGTGGTTCAAAATGCCTCCCTGGAAACGAGAATTCGGAAGTGGTTGTATCCACGCCACCCGTGAGTCCCATAAATATTTAAGAGCTCTTTGCAAAGGGGCAGCACAGTGGCCTCGAGACCTTGGTGTTAACTCTTCAGCTCAGGGCCACTTTGCCTATTGAGGTAGTCATAAAATTAAAACATTACTGACTACAATTAAACGAAACTCAGTTATTCTATAATTTATTACTTTTTGTATTTATATAACTTGTAAATATTAAAGAAAACAGTAAATTGTAATAAATTTTTAAAATATGTATAAAAATAAAGCCAAGTATATTTCAAAAACAAAAATCAACGGATAGGATTGTTACTTCTTTCTAAGGGATTTTTTTTTTAATGTTTATTTATTCTTGAGAAAGAGAGAGCACGAGTCAGAGGCGGGGGGTGGGGCAGAGAGAAGGGAGACAGAGAATCTGAGTCAGGCTCTGCGCTGACAGCAGAGAGCCTGATGTGTGGCTCAAACTCATGAACTGCAAGATCATGACCTGAGCCGAAGTCAGACACATAACTGACTGAGCCTCCCAGGTGCCCCAGGATTATTTCTACCCATTCTTTCTCAAGGGGAAAAAATTGTTTTTTATCTTTCATGGACAAAAGAGCTCATACACACTAAACCTCATTTTGAGCTGGCCAGGGTGGCAGCAGTTCCTTCCAGAATGTTCCCTGTTGTTGGAGGCGGGGGGGGGGGGTGTCACCACCGAGGAGGCCACAGCAGGTAATGGGGACAGAACAGGTACCCCGTCGAGGGCCCAATAAGCCACACATTCACACATGTCCCTGATCCCCCTACTACGAGCCCAGGAGGACAAGTGTCATTATCAACACCCAATTTCCAGATGAGGAAACTGAGGCACAGAGAGGTTCAATAATTTGCTCGAGGACACTTGTTCTAGAAAATGGCAAACCCAGACATACGGCTCTAGCTGCCGTCCCCGGCCGGCGAGCGCCTGGGCTCTAGGAGCAGCCCGGAAGGACGTCACGGCACACTTCTCCGTCCTCCTCTGTGAGCGCGAGCAGCCGGGGCACAGCGGAGCATCACCGCCGCAGGGCAACACACGCAAGCCAGGTCGACCCACCGGAGGGCTCGCCTTCCGTCTACAAGTGCAGAGGACGGGAAACCCACGGCACCGTCCTTCCGCACCGGGCTCCACTGTCACGATAACCCGGCAGTGAGCGCTGGTCCAGGCAGGCGGCAGACCTGAGTTTACGGTCACCCCGTTACGCCTTGAGGTTCTATCGCATCTGACGTTCGCTGTTGGGTCATAAACCTGAGATCAGAGTTGGAGCACAGGGCAGGCAAAGTCTTCAAACTCGAACAGATCTGTGTAGAGACAAACGCCTTCCCACGTGTCCGTGTGTCTGTCTCGGGGGAAGGGAGCAGACGAGGCGGTTAACTCCAGCGGGTGGAGACGCGCTCAGGACTAAAGTGCTGGATTCGAAACTCCGCTCTGCCAGCGCGCACTCCGCCCGCGGGGAGACCCGTGGAAGAGCCGTGGGGGGTGTAGAGCGAGCAGGCACTCTCGGGAAAGAGGCAGCACATGGACCAGCTGAAAGGAGGAGGAGCAGCCTGCGGCCACAGAGTCCTACAGCCGTGGGCGCTGGCCACCTGACCCGGCGCCACGGCCCCGAGACAGCCCGGCATACAGACGGGGCAGTGCACCCGCAGTGGCCACCTGAGTGACGGAGCAGAGCCTCTGGGACCCGCGGCCACTCTCCCTATGAGGCCCGAAGGTGACACTCCGACAGTTCCTACTGCCGATCAGGTGCAGCCTGGACGCCGAGCCCAGGTGCCAGAGCACCAGGAGAAGGCACACGGCACACACCGGTACCGGTCAAGAGGTGTGGCACCTGCTGCCTCACGGAGACAAGGCCCAGGGGAGGCCAGACTTCTGCCCTCAGTGCCTCTCTCAGGACCTGAAAAGGCCACCTGGGCCCCTCCTTTCCAGCCCACAGAGGGCCAGAATTTGGCATTTGGTAGAAACCATACTTGCCGGCAGCGTGCGGTCCAACCCGATCTCGTGACGCGGGCCGGCACGGGCCACCCCCGTCCCCCGCCCTCAGCCGGCAATCCCCGGGGTCGGTCAGCAGCCGACACGATGACAACAGCTCTGTGTCCACACGGCTGTTCTGTCGCTCCTGGTACAGTATTTGAAACGTTACAGGACACGGTTGGCACCTTCCCATAAAACGGGCTTCGTGTCGGGGGGCTCCGCCCGAGCGCAGGCTAACGGGAGTGCTGCGGGCTCGTTTCGGCGGGCCGGCCGGCCAGGGTGCTCAGGGAGTCCGCCTGCATTTGCCGCTTAGGATGCTTCCCGCTCACAACGGGTGTTTCGGCCCCGCGCCCCACGGCTCAGCCCAGGAGGCCCCCGCACGAAGCGTCAGGGCGTCAGCTCTAGAGAACACGGCTCCAGGGAGCCCCCCTCGGCACCATCAGGCTGGCACACTGAAACGCCACGCGAGAACGTGGAGCGCTCCGAGCGACCTTTATTACAAAACACTCCGCTGAACGAACCGGACAAATACCAGCGCCTGCTGCTACTACTTGGAACCTGTGGTCCCCGGCGAGAGGACCATCGGTCACCGCTCACCACCATGGGAAGGCGCCTGCTCCCCCTTCGGGAAGACGACGGGGCCCTCCGCCCACCAGGCAGCGCGATTTGGCCGCCGGCCCTCCGGGAGGAGGCGGACCCAGATACAGAAAGGTGCCGTGAGGATCAGCCTTCTGAAACGAACACGAGGATCGGAATGACACGGACCCATACGCTGCAAAGTAACAATCTTCTAGTGACAGGAAGAAGTGGGGGGGGACGATTAACCAAAGAAGGAAGAGGACTGTTTTCTCCCGGCTGATCATTTTCAGGTTCGGCGTCAATCACTTACAAAGCTGCAGTCACGCTGGGCATCGTGGGAAAACACAGGGTGACACACTAAGGACAGAACACGGGGTCCGTTTACGCCAGCCGTAGCCTGAGGAAGGCGACTGCCTTCTCGTCACGCATACGAATGCGGGCACGGCCTCACATCTGCGGTTTTCTGTCTCTGAGTCATCGCAAAACCTCTCGGAGGCCACAACCCTGCAGATGAAAGTCGACGACGCTGAGCCACGTGGGGCGGCGCCCGCTCTCACACTCACCCCGGCCTTTGAGAGCAGCAACCGGGCGGGGGGCGGGGGCGCGAACCCCTTTCTTAAGTGGACGAGGCCGATGGGGCGCAGGGCAGCTACAGGACGCGTCGAGGCATCCTGCTGGCCTCAGAGCCGCAGCCGAGACTAAACCCGCCCCACCTCACCTGCTTCCTGCACGTGGCACCATCCCGTCTCCCAGGACGGAGAATGTCCCTTCCCCCACCGCCGCTGTGGTGTCACTCCCCTGCCTGAGCCAAGGCACCCTGGGAAAGCGAGCTAGAAGGAAAACGATGTTGTGCTCAGACGGCCCCCAGCACCCTGGCGCCCACGGGACAAACGGTGTCCGTCCCTCCAGGGGATCAAGGGCCAAACAGGAACCCAGGAAGAGACAGCTGAGGTCGGGGCGGGGGGCAGGGAGCTGCTGGGGAGATGGTGGAGTCGGGGGCAGGCAGAACGCTTACTGTGTCTCCTCGGATTAGCCAGCAGAACAAAGCGGGAGCCACAGGGGGAGCGAGGTGGGGGCGGGCAAGAGGACAAGACATTACAGACAAACCTCCGTCTAAGTCTGGGAGAGAGCCACTTCCTAAGAGAACACCAGTACAAAACCACCAAAATCCTCCATCCTGGCGGCTGGACCTTAAAACTGGGATGAGCTAAGACCATCGATTCCAAGCCCCCAGACAACAAACACAGCACCCCTTCCAACATTCCCTAACTGGCCCAGGCATGGAAACCTCCGGAGACGGGGAAGACTCCACACCAGAAGGCGGCCTGTTCCAAACCGTGAGGGCTTGTGACAAGTGACCGCCTCACTGTGAGGGGGAATCCCTTTCCGCTGGGCCCTTCTTATGTCCGTTTCTCGAATACTGGGAGACAGCCCACACTCCCGGGCTTCTCCTTCAAAGTAAAAATCTCCAGCGTCTTCAATGAACTTGGCTTCCAGAATCTTCCATGAACCAGATCAGGAAAGCAGATTAGGCACTCTTGAATGCGAGAGAGCTCGGGCTCTCAGAAGGTTGGGATTCCAGTTTGAGAATGAAAATAATCAGAAGAATAAGCTCCAGGGGAGCCTGGGTGGCTGAGTCGGTTGAGTGTTATGACTCTTGGTCTTGGCTCAAGGTCATGATCTCACAGTTCATGGGTTCTAGCCCTGTGTTGGGCTCTGTGCTGACAGCTGAGAGCCTGGAGCCTGCTTTGGATCCTGTGTCTCCCTCTCTCTCTGCCCCTCCACTGCTCATGCTTGCTTGTGCTCTCTCTCTCTCAAAAATAAACATTTAAAAATTTTTTTTCTTTTTTAAAAAAAAGAAGAAGGAGGAAGAGGAGGAGGAGAAGAAACAGCTCTAAGTATCTAGGAGCTAATGATGAGCTGCCTGTGTGGCACCAAAGGAGACAGAACCGGCCCTGCTCGGGTCCCCCACACCTGCCCGTTGCTAAGGTCACAGGATGTAAGTCGCAGGAAAGCTATTAAAGGTACGCATCCCTAAGTCCAGAATCCTGTTCCACGTACTTCACAGACCAACTGGTGTCTGGTTGTTCTGAAGCCCTTGCTACGTGAACAGAGAAGCACAAACTGGATAAACGGCCACCGCTCCCCACCCCCCTCAGCTGGAGAAGTGGCGTCTGAGGGACGCTGATCTGGGCTAAGAAGTGGAGAGGACAGGAGCTCACCAGAAAGGCTGGAGGCATCGTTCACAGACTCGACTCTCCGGGGTCCGTCAGCAGGACCGGCAAAAGGAGCCCGTGTGATGACAGGCACGGAGGGACACAAGACTCCCTTTGACATCCACTCGAATGAGCGTGCGTCCCCCTGGCACCCACGGACAAGCCGCTGAATAGAAGGGGCGGTCTGCGTGCTCACCACGTCCTGCCGAGCCCCGGACCCGATATCGCACCAGAAATAGATTCCGCGCTTGGTACGGTCCCCAACAGAGGACTCCGAGGAGCCTGAGCCTCCTTTTCCCTCGCCCTCCTGCCAAGTGAAAATGCACCTCTTAGAATTAGCTGCATTCGTTAGATAAGCGCGGGAGGAGAGCGGATTTCTCCCGAAGCTCTGAGTCTTCAGACCCACAGGGATGTCAGAATTGAACACCAACCCTGGAAGCGGAAATAACAAGAGACTATGTAGGAAAAAAAGGTAACAAGAGATTATGAGAAAACCAGCCAGACGCGGGCTAACATATTTTGAACTACAGAGGCGTCTGCATTAATTCTTAATTAATGAGAGAGGAGAGAACGAACGGGAACGCCTGTGTCGACTGAAAAACATGACGAGAAACAGAATTCCGAAGCCCGTTGCCTACAAACAAGTACACACGGGCACCCCGGCAGACTCTAACGTGGGCTGAACAAAACCTATGGCAAAATCAAGGCGGGCAGATGGTTCTTCCCTCAAAATGATGCAAAGACAATAATCTCCCTTCTTTTTGCTAATCTGCTGACCTTAATACCAGTTCTGTTCGTCACCTGGGGATATGACCGTAGCGTACACGCTCCAGCGCAATCACCGTCCTTAATAAACAAAAGCTTTACTTCCCTTCATTAGCTTACTCGCTGTGACATCATTTTAAAAAGAACGATTGTTTCAAATCATTGCAGAGAGAAGGAAAAAAACCAGCCTGAAAGAGATTTCCTATGAAAAACAAACACCTTTATACTAAAAAACAAGACAAAACAGCTCACTGTGGAAACCATAATATCCTTTTTTATCCTGATGTTGGCGAACGGGAATGATTTCGTAGATGTCAACTACAAAAGTCCCAGCCAACTTGCTGGTGGAGAATCTCCTCTTTTCCAGTTGTTAAACTCCTAGTGATCCTGCAAGACCCAAACCGTTTTATCCCTCGGAGAGGTCCTCACTAACCCCTTCTCCCCCGCTCCCAGGGACGGCCTTGGCCCCCTTTTTTGTTTCCGCCAGCCCTTTCATTATTCCTGCCACAAACATTCAGTAAAAGTCCAAGTGCCGACCGCAGGACCCTAAACTCTGGAGTACAGAGAGGAAGAACACAGGCTTCATTCATGCCCAGGAGGGACTCGGGTCAGAACTGGCAGGTATGCGGGCGAGATTATCGTTGCACACGGGGGTTCGGCTCTAGCGGAGGAAAGCGGTGCCGAGAAACGCAGCCAGGCCTTCCCCTAACTATCCTATGAAGCCGCGTTTCATCCAAACCTCTCCATCCCCCAACAGGCTGCCGGGCCTCTGAAGACAGGAGCTCTGCCCTAGTTAGTTCCGGCTCCCTGCTCCCGCTCAGAACACGCCGCGGACACTCGACACGTCTTTGTTAAATGCAGCAGAAAAACAAACAGCGAAAAAAAGGGTTAAGTCTACCAGTGCCTTATAGCGGAGTCTTCTATTTCCAAAGAAGAGGTGTTTGTTAATTTTTGACCAGCTGATTGCTGCGAGGGGCGGGTGTTAAACCGGAAGACCTCCTTGGCAGATGGACTCAATGCCTTAGCTGGCAGGATACCCTGCGCCGGTGCTAACAGGTGACTGTGCGGACACAGCGGGCTCCGAGTGGAGAAAATTAATGCAGCAAGACAGCGCGAGCCTCCCGCGCCTGCTCAGAGCGTCCCTGGCTGACCTTCAGGGACTGCTCTGTTCTCCAGGAAAGCAATCCGACCTTACGGCAACAATGAAGATTTTCCTAAATTACTATCTAGTGTCATTTATAAAAAACATGTGATCTCCCAAACGCGGAGCGCATAATTAGTTGGAAAATGCTTCACATGAGAAACTGAATTATACTGTTTGTTTAAAACCACGTATGCCCTTTCCAGTTAAGAAATAAAATGTACCAAGTTTTTTCGGTAATTTTATTTCATTTCATTGATGCTTCCTCTCTTTCTCCAATGAAGGTTTTGCATTTCATTTTATTTTTAACTATAGAACAGTCTACCAAGCTGCAAGATACAAATCAGGAGAGTCAGAAATTAAAGAACAAAGCCACTCGTAAAAACGTGCTGTCAAGTATCAGTTGTAAATTACTAATTTAAAAAGCTAACCTCGGTCAGGGCTGTATCAATGAATCCCTTTACCGCAGCCATCGATCCTGCCCGACGGCATCAGAACACCCCGAAGACCCCTGCAGCCCCGGCCGGCAGGAGGCGGGCAGAGAGCGTGGGCCGGGAGCGGACGCCCGACGGTGTAATTAATCATTTATTACTTGATCTCTTTTTTTTTTTGCATTAAATTGTAGTTGTGTCCACAGACGCTGCCCCCGTACATGTGTATCAGGTAATGGGAAACCGCCCTTGCTCTGACACAGAGCGTCTCTGAAACGTTAGAGGGCTCCGAATGACATGAACCTGAGAGAGAAGCCTGCCACGGGTCTCTGGGAGGCGGAGGCGTCGCAAGGAAGAGGAAAAGCCTAAACAGGTGAGCCCCCCGGGGATGAACGAATACGAGAATCGCCCTACGAAGGTGGGTGCTTCAATCCTTCATCCAGAAGCCTTAAGAATACAGGAGGGGCTCAGTCAGTTGAGCGTCCAACTCTTGATGTCAGCTCAAGTCATGATCCCAGGTTGTGCTCAGCACAGAGCCTGCTTAAGATTCTCTCTCTCTCTCTCTCTCTCTCTCTCTCGCTCTCTCTCTCTCTCTCTTCCCCCCCCGCCCTTTCACTCTCTAATATAAAAATTTTATATTATATAATATATTATATATAATATAAATTTTATATTATATAATATATTATATATAATATAAATATTTTAAAAAATACAGAAAAACCATATGCATGCGATGTGTGACCCTGTATTTTAAAATAAGACTAAGCATCCTCCTTCCCTATACCACCAGGATAAGTATCTTGTCTAAGATAAGGTATTTAATCCCAAAAAGCCACATAAACTATGTAAACTATTTAATGTAACAGTTACTTTGTCTTTTAAAGTTCTCTTCCCGTGGCCAATTCACAACAGCTGAAGAGTCTAACAAAAGGGAAACCTATCCTGGTGACAAATGTCCTCTAATTTCCCTTAGACTTGAAAGATTTTTTTTTAATGTTTATTTATTTTGGGGGGGAAGGGGAGAGGGGCGGCGAGAGAGTGAGAGAGAGAATCCCAAGCAGGCTCTGCACTATCAGGGCAGAGCCCGATGCGGGGCTCCATCCCACGAACCATGAGACCATGAGCCGAGATCAAGAGTCGGACGCTCAACCCACTGAGCCACCTTGAGAACTTCAAAGTTTAATGCGCTGTGGCTGCCACTTAAAGAAAGCTAGCGATGCTGTTCATGATGTATACTGCATTTCAGTTCCGCGAGAGTTTAGCCATAGTGCTGAAATCAGAAAAGGGATGGAGACCGAAGCTTTATTCATAAATGTGTCGTGAACTCTTAATGACAAAACACATTTCTCATTCCGAATGGGAGGATCTCGGGCTTGGCTGCACATCCGAGTCTGACTGCAGGATGCTGCCCAACGTTCATGCCGCGTTCTGGAACACACGGCATCTTACCTTCCTAACCTTCCAAAATTTTCTAGGTCTTGCAACCCTACCTGCCCCAAGGCTTAGGCGAGATCTTATGGACCTCTGCCCTACGGACAGAGGGGAACCGAGCCTGGCTTCCGCTGCGTCGGAACGCTGAGTCTTACGGTATTTTACCTTGAATTCAGAACTTCACTTAAATGGCACCTAATTCTGAACACTGTTTATCAGAGAAACTAAGTGGGAAAGTATAACAAAATGAAAAGGCCTGAAAGCGGTGAGGCCTGCGTCTTAACCTGTGATAGATACTGACCTAACAATAACCCCAAGAAGAGGGGCACCTCAGGCCTTTTAAGCCAAAGGCAGGTGAGGGATGTGGCCTTTTTTGTGATTACCTAGAACTTCAGAACAAACTGAGATGCTGGAATTCGAACTGTGTGTGCCATAGACGTCCGGTTTCCTACACAACCCACAATGCCGGCTGGTGTTACGTCTCAGACCAAAGTAATTCCGCCCTGAGAAGGGCTGGCCACGAGAAACAAACAAACTGAGCATTACTATCATCATTACTATTTTAACCTTACACTCCCTTAGAGGGAAAAATTCCAACACGCTTTACGCCTCTACTTTCCAAATCTATTATCAGTCCATCTGACCGGCGCCCAAATACCCAAACCCCGAAACCTGCAACTTGTATCACCAGGTACCACGATGATAGGCTAAACCCAGTGCGTGCCTCCCTTCCCCTCCCCTCCATGGGTGCTTGTCTGGATCCGGGGAGCTAATTGCTATTTTCGCCAAACCCAGAACAAAGATGCAGTCCTGCTACGGGAGGGAGAACCCCGTCCTGTGGATTTGAACTTCCCCCGAACGCAGATAACGGCAGTAACAACTTTACACGAACCGACTCTAAGGAAACGACTCCCATCATTTCTCGGTATCTGCAGAGCATGCGCGGAGGGATGGGAGAACGGCCGGAATCCAACACAGCCCCGTCCTAAACATCCCCAGGCAGGTCACACTGCAAGATGCGTGCGGCGAGTTCAACTAGCACAAGCCTGCAACAAGTAACCTTCCATGACTGCCTCACCTATTAGAAAAATAATAACAATAATAACAGAATAAAACTCTACGACATGCTCAAGTACTTAATTTCAAATATTCTCTAACACATCCTGAAGATCACTAGAAGCTTATTAGAACACGACTAGGTTTATCTTCAGTTTACCTTAAAAATACTTCGGCGAGGTCAGTGATTTCTTTGCACTGGTGGTTTTAACGCAGCCCCTAGGCGGTCAGCTACCTGGTGAGGCCCACCAGAGAGGACTCCTCTTCGCTCCGGGGGTGGGGAGTTACCAGTTGAAAACCTCTAATTAAAAAGCCCATACTGCAGGGTCTCAACTCCTTTCATCTCTACCAACAGCAGGGTTTGGTAATCAGCACGAGGGACAGTAATGATTTCTCGGTGGTGAAATGCACGGGGCGGTATCTTTATTCCCTCCACCCCCAACAGGAGTCGGGTATTAACAGCCCAGCCCCTCCACTCAGCCCTAGCTCTTCCCTTTAGGGTGAGGGCCCCCGCATGTGGAGAGAAGAGGATCTGTGTTTTGCAATTTCTGGAGGATTCTGACTCCCAAACACTATCGAGCTTACCTAATTCTTCCAAGAGAATATTGTCACACCTGCCTTCGAAACCCGGCAAGTCCCTGTTGGAGGGCCTACGGCAAAAGGGAACTGAAGGTTCAGAACAGGCTGCGGGGCTGTGATTAGCCTGCCCACACGGTAGAATACACTACTAGCAAGCAGAATCCTGTCCCGTACTTGCTCTCCCGCTAGACCACCAGAGGCTGTGGGGAGAGGCCTGTATCCCTGACCACCGGGTAAGCCATCTTTACCATAGGGCAGCAGATAAGCACTGCCCGATCGGCGGGGCCACACCACGGCACTCGCAGACGGTAGCGCCTACCGAGAGACTAGGCTTAAAGCTGGAGGGAAAAATTAACCAAGATGAATGCAGCTGTCGGAGGCCAGGCCGCACCACCTGCGCGGCAGCTTCAGGGCCAAGTCCCAGGCAGCCCACAGGTAGCCCAGCCAGGGAGCGAGCACACCGCGCAGCCGCGAGCTCAAGGCCCTGCTTAAAGAAGGCTGGGCCTGCGCCTGCCCTGGAAACGCGCCGCTTGGCAAGGTGATCTCTCCCCAAACAGGCTCACGGTGGCCTAGGAATCAGACCCTGAGAGGCACCACCAGACACAGGTGGAGGCACGGCAGGCCAAAACCTCCCCGACTGCAGCAGCGTTACTCTGGGGAAAAGCCCGCAGGATGTAAGTTCCCATCCGGCGTGGCCACCTGCCGGCTACAGACCACAGGTCCCTCAGCTGCTCCCAAGTCCCAGCGCACTCTGCCAAGCAGGCCGCTGCGGAACCGGGCTGGTGCCCACCACCGCCCTCCCCTCCCCGGCCGCGCTGCCCACCTCTGCGCGGGGACCCGTCGATGCTCTCGGCGCTGGAAGAGTGCGCGTCGGCTGGGGCCCTGCGCAGGCTGAAGTAGCCGCGGGACCGCGAGGCGCCGCTCCGGGGAGAGGGCCCGCCGGGCGCGCCATCCCTGCGCGCGAAGATGCCGCTGAAGAAGCGCAGCAGCCGGTGCTCCGAGGCGCCGCCGCCGCCCGCGGCCGCCGCCCGCGCGCGCTCCAGCCGCTGCAGGTCGCTGTTGTCCAGCGTGCGGTTCTTGCTCTTGCTGCGCTCCCAGCGCTCCAGGTCCGAGAGCGCGTCGTTCTTGCTGAGCACCTCGCCCACGTCCAGGGTGTTGCGCTTCTCAGCGGCCGGCTGCGCGGGGGCCCCCGCGGGCTCCAGGGCGGCCCCGGGGTCGGCCGCGGCCTCGCCGCCCGGCGCCCAAGCCAGGCTCCCGGAGCTGCTGTGGCGCCTCCCGCGGCCCAGGGCCCGACTCGGCGGCGCCTCGGGCCCGCTCCAGTGCCTGAAGCTGAGGCTCCGCCGCAGGGGCGCGGCTCGGAGCCCCTCCACGTCGGGGCTGCCCGGTGCGGGGGAGCCGGGCCCCTCCTCCGCCGCCGGGGTGCTGCCGGCCAGGTCCGCGAGCTCGAGGCCGCGTGCGCAAGGCCGCAGCCGCCCGAGCTCCAGCTGCCCAGTGCTGCGGGTGCGGAAGGTGCGGAAGTCCCAGGCGCGCGGCCGGCGGCCCTCGGGGTCTTCAGCGCCCGCCGCTGCCTCCTCCTCCGCCTCCTCCACCAGCCTCCCGGGCGCGTCGGGGGAGCGCGCGGGCCGGGGCCTGCGGGCCGGGCGCGGGTCGGGGCCCGGCGCGGCCAGCTGGTCCTTCCTGACCATGGTCACGGAGATGCGGTAGACGGTCTTCCGGGGGGGCGTCCCGCGCGGCATCGCGTCCGCGGGCGGAGACACCGGCTCGCCGCTGCCGTCCAGCAGGTACATGTCGCCCGGGGCCGTGGCCGCCGCGCCGCCCGCCGGGGCCCCGCCGCATCCAGCGCGCCGCGGGCCGGGACGCGCGGCCGGGCGGTCGCGGGGCGAGGCAGGGGGAACGGGCGCGCCCGGAGTGGGCCCACGCCCCCCGCTCGCCGCGAGGGCTGCGCTCAGGCTGCGGGGACGGCACCCCTGGCGCCCGCCGGCCCGTGCGCCGCGCGGCCCGAGTGCGGGGGTCCGGGCGCAGGGCGCCGAGCCATGGGCCGGCGGGGCCGGTGGGCGGAGCGGCGGGCGGGCGGGCGGTCAGGCGCGGGGACGGTCTCGCCGGCAGGTGCGGCCGCGGCGCGCGGAGCCCGGGGCGGGCGGCGGCGCCCGCGGCTTCATTGTCTACGGCGCGGGGCCCGCTCGCATCTTCAGGCCTTTTCTGCACAGTTCGGCGTTTCCGCAGCCTCCGCCACTCCCCGAAATGGGCCGCGCGGGCAGCTGCGCCGGCCGCGACCGAGGGGCGGGCGGGCGGCGGTTTAAAATGGAAATGCGCGCCGGGGCGGGGCGGGCGGGCGGGGGCCGACGTGCAGCGACCGCGGGCCGCGCGCCCAGCCCGGCAGCCGAGTCCCGGGAGCGCGGCGGCGGCGGGAGCGCGGCCCCGCGGGCAGGGCAGAAGCGCCGGGCTGGATCGCCGCCGCGCGGACCGGAGCCTCCGGGGGCAGGCAAGCCAAGGGGCCTGAACCCTGACCCTACACTAACCCTACACTCCGGGGCGTGGGGAGTAGCCTGCAAAAACAAACTCAGGGTCACCTTTCACCGGTGTATTTGAAGCA
>PITB01024154.1:0-24624 GCA_004024585.1 Paradoxurus hermaphroditus | reverse complement strand
ATTAAAAAGGGGCACATGTTGGGATGAACACTGGGTGTTTTATGTAAACCAATTTGAAAATAAACTATTTTAAATTAAAAAAAAAAAAAAGAAAAGAGCCCAAATGTCCAACAACTGATGAATGGATAAAAAAGATGTACCGTTTGTGTGTATATATACATACATACACACACACAGTATATTGTGTCATTCAGAGAAAGATAAATATTATATTATTTCTCTCATATGTGGAATTTAAGAAATAAAACAAATGAACATAGGGGAAGGGAAACTAAAATAAGATAAAAACACAGAGGAGACAAACCATAAGAGCCTCTTAAATACTGAGAACAAATTGAGGGTTACTGGCAGGGTGTTGGGGGGGGATGGGCTAAATGAGCAAGAGGCATTAAGGAGGGCGGTTGTTGGGATGAGCACTGGGTGTTATATGTAAGTGATGAATCTCTAAATTCTATTCCTTAAGTCATTATTACACTATGTTAACTAACTTGGATTTAAATAAAAATAAAAATTATAATCAAAAGAATGAATGAATGAATAAATAAATAAATAAATAATAATAACAGAAAGGAAAAGAACCATACAATTATCTCAAAAGATGCAGTAAAAGCATTTGACAAAATACAACATCTATCTTAATTTTTAAAAAAGTAAAAAACCCTCAACAAAGTAGAGATATATGGAATATAACTCAACATCATAAAGGCCATATACAAAAGACTCACCACTAGTATCATCCTCAATGTGGAAAAACTGAGAGCTTTTCCTCTGTGGTCATGAACAAGACAGGGATGTCCACTCTCACCATTGTTATTTAACATAGTACTGGAAGCTCTAGCCTCAGTTATCAGACAACAAAAAGAAATAAAGTCATCTAAATAGGCAAGGAAAAGTCAATCTTTCACTATTTACCAATGACATCACACACTATAAACCCAAAAGACTCCATCAAAAAATTACTAGAACTGATACACAAATTCAACAAAGTTACAAGATATAAAATCAACATATAGAAATCTGTTACATTTCTATAAACCAATAATAAAGCAGCAAAAAGAGAAATCAAGGAATCAATTCCATTTACAACTGCACCAAAAACCATAGATACATAGGAAGAAACCTGACCAAAGAGACAAAACATCTGTACTTTGAAAACTATAGAACGCTTATAAAAGAAACTGAAGAGGACACACAGAAATGGAAAAACATTCCATGCTCATGGAATGGAAGAACAAATATTGTTAAAATATCCATTCTACCCAAGGCAGATATCTTCCATATCAAGATACCACCAGCATTTTTCACAGAGCAAGAACAAACAATTGTAAAAATTTTTATGAAACCTCAAAAGACCTCAAATAGTCAAAGCAGTCCTGAAAAAAAAGCAAAACTGGAGGCATCATGATCCCAGACTTCAAGCTATGTTACAATGCTGTAATCATCAAGACAATATGGTACTGGCTCAAAAACAGGTACATAGTTCTGTGGGACAGAAAAGAGAACCCAGAAGTGAACCCACAACTATATGGTCGACTAATCTTCAACAAAGTAGGAAAAGGTATCCAATGGAAAAAAGAAAATCTCTTCAACAAATGGTGTTAGGAAAACTAGATGGCAACAAGCAGAAGAATGAAACCAGACCAATTTCTTACATCATATAGAAAAATAAATTAAAAATGGATTGAAGACGTAAATGTGAGACAAGAAATCATCAAAATCCTAGAGAACGCCTTTGACCTTGACCGTAGCAACTTCTTAACTTCTTACCAAACATGTCTCCAGAGGCAAGGGAAATAAAAACAAGAATGAACTATTGGCTCTTCATCAAGATAAAAAGTTTTTGCATATAAAGGAACCAATCGACAAAACTAAAAGACAACCTATGGAATAGGAGAAGATATTTGCAAATGAGATACTGAATAAAGAGTTAGTATCTAAAACCTATAAAGAACATATCAGACTCAATACCCAAAAAACAATAAATAATTCAGTTAGAAATTGGGTAGAAGATATTAACAGGTATTTTTCAAAGAAGACATTTAGATGGCTAACAGACACATGAAAAGATGCTCAACATCACTCATCATCAGGGAAATACAAATCAAAACCACAATGAGATATCACCTCATACCAGTCAGAATGAATAACATTAACAACACAGGAAACAACAGATGTTGATGAGGATGTGGAGAAAGGAGAGCCCTCTTGCACTGTTGGTGGGAAAGCAAACTGGTGCATCTACTCTGGAAAACAAAATGGAGTTTCCTCAAAAGGTTAAATATAGAGCTACCCTACAACCCAGCAATTGCACTACTGGATATTTACCCAAAGGATACAAAAATATGGTTTTGAAGGTGCACAAGCACCCCCAATGTTTATAGCAGCATTATCAACAATAGCCAAACTATGTAAAGAGCCCAAATGTCCACCATTGACTGATGAATGGATAAAGAGGATGTAATATATATACATACATACACATAAACACACACATATACAAATAATGGAATACTCCTCAGCCATCAAAATGAATAAAATCTTGCCATTTGCAACATGGATGAAGCCAGAGTGTATTATGCTAAGCAAAATAAATTAGAGAAAGACAAATAACATATGATTTCACTTAAATGTGCACTTAAAGAAACAAAACAGATGAACGTAGGGGAAGGGGATAAAAAAGAAGAAAGGTAGGCAAACCATAAGAGACTCTTCATAGAGAAAATATAGTGGAATATTTTCAAGACTTTGTGGTAGGAGGTTTCTTACACAAGAAAGTAAAATCTCATAAAGAAAAAGTTTGATGAATTTGGCTTCCAGAATATTTCAAGATTCTCTGTGACATAAAACAGCACAGAGTTAAAAGAGACGCCACAGTATAGGATGACATAGGAAATACACATAATGGCAATGGATTAGTGTGTGTGTGTGTGTGTGTGTGTGTGTGTATGTATGGAGATATATATATAATATACTAATATATAATATATAATTATATATATAATACATATAATAGGTACATAGGTACATTATATATACATGGGTACATTACATGTATCCTACCTCTTACCGTAAGACCAAAAAAAATGACAGGAAAAAATGTGAAAGATGAAACTCAAAGAGCCAATATATATATTTTTATGATCATCCTGATTAATAATCAAGAAAATGGGGGCGCCTGGGTGGCTCAGTCGGTTGAGCATCCGACTTCGGCTCAGGTCATGATCTCGTGGTCTGTGAGTTCGAGCCCCGCGTCGGGCTCTGTGCTGACAGCTCAGAGCCTGGAGCCTGCTTCGGATTCTGTGTCTCCCTCTCTCTCTGCCCCTCCCCCACTCATGCTCTGTCTTTCTCTGTCTCAAAAATAAATAAACATTAAAAAAAAATTTTTTTTAAATAATCAAGAAAATGCAAATTAGTTAAGCCAAAACTAGATACCATATTGAACCATTAGATTAGGGGGGAAATTTTAATAGTAACAGCTAGCAAGGTTATGGGGAAAAGTACAGTACCAGTGTATTCAGAGATCATATTTAACTTAATAAATTTAAATAAGTGCTCTCCTACTATCCTGCCATTCCACTTCTAGGATTACACCCTACAGAGATTCTTACACATGAGCCCAAAGATATATAAACAAAAATCTTTCTTGCAGCAATGTTTGTATTCACAAAGTGGACATAAACTAACTATTCCCCAACAGGGTAATAGATAAACTGTAATTTATTCATACAAAAAAGCTTAAATGAATCAATTAGATCTTTCCATTTCATCTTGTATCTGTCTGAAAAAAAAAAACAAGAAAATCAGGAAAAAAACAAGTTTCAAAATTATACATATATGAATTTTTTGTGTCAATTTTGTGTAGCCATAATGTGTGTAACTTCTAAATAGTCATTTCTTCTGGAGAGAAAGGGAAAATATATCAGTCAAGTCTCAGCCAGAAAGACAAAAACTGTAAGAGTTGTTTTAACAAAGAGATTTTAATATAGGAAATTAAACAGGTATTGAGAAATGGAATAAGAACGCAAGAAGTGAACCCTGAGGGCATACAGAAACTGTAACTGCAGGAAACTCCCCTTGCTGCTCCTGGGGTGAGGGAGTAAAAGAAGAGATGAGTTATTAGAATTTGGAGATTTGCAGGTGAGGTCCTGCAGGTCTCTGGGGAGATTCACTGCCCAGCTGCCGCTGACACCTCAGGGACTAAGACTTAAGAGAAAGCATGTGACTGGTGCCAATGTCTCTGAGGTGGCATGAAAGTTCCAGGAGCAAGCGGGAACAGCACATTGACACCAACTGCTTCTAGGACCAATTGCAGCTGTGTTTGCAGGAGCACTATCAAGAGGATACTGGCAGGAAAAGCACGTCCCTCTTCCCTCCTCCAGCCTTCCCATCTTGCTCCTCCACCCACTACTGGCAGAAGGTAGGAGGAATTCCATTGGCAAAGGAGAGGAAGTCCCAACCCTAGCATGACAGCAAAATACAGAGGTGTGGTGGGGACAAAACTTCATCAAACAGCACAGAGGGGTAGTCTGAGGGAGCGGGGCTTTTACCATAACCCATTAAAAGATAAATCTGAAGCAAACATGACATCTGTTCAATTTGGATGATGGGTAAATGGATGCCTATTCTTCTGTATATATTTAAAACATAATAATTAACTTTTAATGAGATTAAAGCATACGGATCTTAAATTGACAATTAGCCAAGCACCTGTGACAGAAACGAGACTGGCAGGAAGACTAAGGAAGGCAGGAGGTGCTGGCTTCCTTCCATGGGATCCAGACTAGATCACAGGATGGACACAGGAAGGGATTGATGAATTGGAAAGGAAAACAAAAAAGAGGAACTGGGGAAATTTAAGTATTTTTTTGGCATAAAGAAGATATTTTGTATGAGTATAGAAGTAAGAAATCAGGAAGGATATGACAGTAAGGTTGAGGTATAAATACTGACATTTAAGACATCAAAGATTAGGCAGTTCCCATGCTATTAATTTTCCAGCCTTGGAAGTGGGTTGAATCTAGCACATCGTTAATTGGAATATGCTATGCACCATCATTTTATAAGGTACTAAGAAGGAAAAAAAGGAAGATAATTAAGGTATAACACAATATATTCTTACCATAAATTTTTATCAAAAAAAGTCTTTTAGATTTTAGATGCAGATTTCTTTCATATATCTCTCCTTTTATTTAAAAGGAAAATGTATACATATAATAAATTGTTTAAGGTATTCCCCAAATTTTTTCACACTGAATCTAGCTCTGTTTAAATCACTTTTTAACTCAAAGTCATCGATGTTCACATTTTTCTGCACTTCACTCTCCTTTGTATCACTAAAAGCAGCATTTGTCTCTTGGGCTTTCTTTCAAGTCCTTTACCACATAAACTACCCATTTAATATTAGCACTTTTTAAAAATCTTCCCACAAAGTGTAATCAGAAAGTACCCAGACAGGAGCACCTGGGTGGCTCAGTCAGTTGAGCATCCGACTTCAGCTCAGGTCATGTTCTCAAGATTCACAGGTTCAAGCCCCACTGCTGCTGTCAGTGTGGAGCCTACTTTGGATCTTCTGCCCCCTCCCCCTTTCTCTGCTCCTTCCCCACTTGCACTCTCTCTCTCTCAAAAAGAAATAAACCTTTAAAAAATCAGAGACAGGATTCACATTCCTTCCTCAAATTGTCTTTAAATGGTCCTTGACTGGAAATGTTGAAGGCTTGCAGATGTCCCATGATGCCCTCAAAAATAATAACCAAGTCCCTAAACTTTATGTGAGCTAGTTCTTTAATCATTTGAACGTATATCCAAATTACATTAAGAGTCAACATTTTTGGTCGTTTATGCACAGCTCCAAGTAGTCTGTATCAAATTACTTTAAGCCAATCTTCTATCAACTCGACCATCATCCATCCATTTTTTTTAAATCTTAGAGGAATATCTCATTCTTAGATACTGTTTTATGGACTAAATTAAATATGGTTAACAACTTTTGGCCACTAAAATTTTACATATTATTCAGAGATACGATGCTTTTCCCTATCCATGATCAAGGTCTTCATCTCTTTCATACCTTTACATAAACATTCTAAACATGCCAAAATTATTGAGCCTTCATCAGCATTTCCCATTTGATTTAATTTATAATTTTTTCCTCAGTCGAATCATATCTTGCTGAAAATTAACCTGCTTCCATTCAAAGTCAGCAAAAAGTTTCTCACAAATTGATGTTTAGTGGTTCAATGCCTTAAGCATCATCCTCTTCGACATATAGCCTTCTGTGGCTTTAAAAGTTCTTTTCATGTATTCTGATAACTTGGACAATTTTTCTGTCTGGATTTGCATATCTAGGCATGGGGCTGACAATCCTTGTGTATATATCTCAGCAATAAAATATAACACAGTTTCATCTACTCATGGGAGTTTTCTTTCCTTAGGTCCCATCTTGATTCTTCCTGTTCAAGTGAATATGGAATTGTTATCTAGCCTCCAACTACAAATATCCCCTTAAGTGATATTAAATGTGCATGCTGCTGCTCTGGTTCCATGTCTCTTTGGGTTCATAATTTATCACCTTAATGCTGAATATCAGCATAACATTTATTAAGATATTTAAAATAACAATCAAACCGACAAGGTACATAACTCAATTACAGCAACAGTAATATGAATAGTTATGGCCCAGTTTGTTCATGCAATGACAGGTAATGACAACTGCATCACAATTCCTGCCTGGCCCACAACAACTGTAAAACACCATCCATTTTAAGATTGATCCCAGTTTTTGAAATGCAAAAATGTACAATTTGAGAGCCAATGAAGTCTGGTGATAGGAGTTGAGAAGAAAAGGAATTTTGGTCTCTGGGTGTTAGTAAGTCTCCACAAGGGTATTGAATAGTTGGATAGTGGTGAATCTTGAGATAGAGAGGCCACTTACACATGTATGCACCCATCTCTCCATTGCCATTGTCCTTTGCTGTAAACATAGGGGTAATTCAAATACTAGCGCCATTTGTTGCATGATTCCTCTGTGTCAGTCATTGTTTGAAGTGTCATATGTGCATGAATTCTCACAGCTCATGGTTTGGCACCATTATCATTCTAATTGTTCTGAGAAAACTGAGGAACATAGAGGTTAAGTAACTTGCCTACGGTAATAAGTGGAAGAATCTGGATTAAAATCCAGGTAGTCTGAATCTGAATGTATAATTTTGACTATTATGCTTCTCTATTCATACCTTCCCATTTTTTCCAGCAGGATCAATAGATCTGCTAAAAGAAGTGCTGTATGCCCCTCCAGACACTTTATTATTGGCGCCCATCTTCTTTCCCATCCTCTGTCATGCCTACCTGGGGTCTCATGCATAATGCAATATAATGGTAAAAACAATAAAAGCTAACATTATAATAGTATGTACTTTATAATTTATAAAACATTTATATATATCATATAACAGTTCTGTCAAGAACCTGTGATTTCTCCAATCTTATGAATAAAGATATAGTCATTGTATTAAGGCTAAGAAGTAGTAGCTATAGTAAAGAGACAAAAAATGCAGTGGATGAAATAGATAGACATTTGTCTCTCTCAAGCTTTATAGTATGGAGCTTTAGAGGTGCAAGCTGGCAGGGCAGCTAGATGTCATGAAGACATCTGGAGATCTAGGTCCTTCCATTTTATTCATCTGCTGTCCCCTAGGGGTGTTGTCTTTATCTGCATCATAGAAGCTGGGTCATCCACTCCCCAAAGAGAAAGATAAGGAGAAAGAATGCATGGTAGGAAATTTCCCACCCCTCTCCACACACACATCACCTCTCCTTACATTCCACTGGAGAGAACTTATTCATGACACTATATCCAGCTATGAAGAAGGCTGAGAAATGTGATCTCTCACTGGGCAACCATGTGCCCACAAGGAAAGGAGGAACAGATTTTAGAGGACAGCAGATGCTCAGACGGGCTATGTGAATTTCCTAAAAGTACTTAGCTAATGAGTCAGAACCCAAACCTAGGCTTCCAACTCCAGACCTAGGATTGATTTTCCTACACCAGAGCATGATGGTGATGAAAATTTCAGAGACCCCTTAAACAACATCCTTACCCAATTTAGAGAGACTAAAGCCACTTCTGTTTCAATTAAGGAAAGATGAGCATCCTAGGAAACATGTCCACTCTAATTTTTTTTTTAATCTTTATTTATTTTTGAGAGAGAGAGAGACAGAGTGTGAGCTGGGGAGGGGAAGAGAGAGAGAGGGAGACATAGAATCTGAAGCAGGCTCCAGGCTCTGAGCTGTCAGCACAGAGCCCGATGTGGGACTCGAACCCATGAACTGCGAGATCATGACCTGAGCTGAAAGTCAGACGCTTAACTGACTGAGCCACCCAGGCGCCCCTCATGTCCACTCTAAATGAGCAACAAGAGCCCCTGAGGATCAGTTTTTCTCAGAGGCACCAGCAGAGATGAAAAGTAACACAATCACCTCCAAATCATACAAGAGTTAATTACACTATCAGTGACTTATCCAGTTCCTTTTCTTTTTTACACCATTTGGAATGCCAGCTTTTCCGTCATTTCTGTTTTCTCTGCACGTCTGTAGCTCTTGTTAAAATTTGCTTGTAGATGGGACTGAAAAGGAACAGCTTAACTGAGCAGCTGTTAGTCAGTAAGAGGCGGCACCTGAAAACAACATTGTGACATTTTTGGAGTGGGAAATTTGGAGGTGAAGAGAGACAGGGAAGATTTTGGAGCCTTTGGACTAGCACTAAACGAAAAAGATTTGAGGTACACTAAGACTATGTAAATATTTAATGGTGGTTAATATATGCAGGCCAGTAATGTCTGGGTAGAATGTGCTGAGATACATCCAGTGAGAACTTTACAGAGGAAAAAGCAAGATGAATGTGTCATCATTAATATGGCCCTTCATCTTTGCTCTTAACTGGGTCCTGCTCCTCTTGGATCACCGCAGCTCATCTGCCCTGAGCTTGCTTGCAGTCTCTCTTTTTCTCTCTCCCTCTCTCCTTCAATTCACTGCCTCCCAGAACTGATTCCAAATGACCTCTACTATCACAGCATGACACTGCAAAGAAAAAAATGTCACTTGTCCTGACATTGCATTTCATCCAATAACAGCAGTTTTGCATGTATATAGCATTTTGCATGGTACAAAGTTGGTGGTGTTCAATGCAGCCCTGGCCAGGTGTCTTGCATAGACATACCTCTCTCCCTTCCAGAGGTCACCTCCACTTCAGGGTCTCTTCAAGGTCAGCAAAAATAACTTAGTGACTAATGCCATTCCATCCCGTCTACAGATGGAAAAAGAGACCCAGAATGGCAGAATACCTAGACTTACCTCTTTGAGTGGACAGCCTAGAACAGCGCTTCTTGAATTCTGATGCGCACATGAATTAGCTGAAATTTCAGATTCTGCACTTCTAACAAGTTCCTAGGGTTTGCCACCCTGGTCCTTATTCTTTGGTCATCAGTCCTCATTGTGTCTACTTCTTTGTTGACTGAATTCTTTCTTTCATAGAACTCTGTATTTTAATTCTGTGATTAGATTTAGAAATATGAGGTGACCTGGGAAGTCATTCCAGAGTCAAGAATCTAGTACTTACATTCCGGTGTTAAGGATCCAAAGCTTTCCATTCACCTGGGCTTTCCTCAACCATTGAGTTTTGTAAAGATATTTTCTTAGTCTAGTCCTAGCATACATTCTGATAACCTGAAGTTAATTTCTTTTGCCTTCATTTCCTTAGGAAATTCTTACACATATCGGTGAAAGTCTATTTTTAACTATGAGGGAGGGGAACAGAATATGTTTTTTCTTTAGGATTAATATTGCATTTTACAGTTTTGAGTTTTTAACTCATATTTAGTCATGCATATAATTTGCCACGAGAACTTTATTTCCTCCAATTGCTACAGACATATTAAAGCACACAAGTTCCTTATCTTCCATTCAATGTGTTGTCACTTTGATCCCCTAAAGTTCAAGGACATTTTTCAATGTCCATTATGAGGCAGCTGAGAGATCCCAGTGGTTCTCAAGGACCACCTTCTAATCACAGAGCCTACAAGGTGACTGATTTCATAAAACAAATGGGCTGCTTATGACTGAATTTTGTCTGGCTTTTCAAAGCACTACAGGTAATTCACAAATAGTCTCACTGAAAAGTGACATATTTGTTAAGGTAAATTGCTCTGGAAACAAGACAGTATACCCTCCCTACTGCCCCTCTATATCAAGAGGGGATTAAAACAACAGTAACGGAAAGAGATTTCTCAACATCAACTTAAGATAATTATTACTGACGTTGTATCATATATTAATTTTCTTTACCCAATAAGAATTAACTTTCTCACCCCTAGAAACACATTGTGTAATACTTCTTTGTTTCTTTAAAATCAAAAGCTTTTTTCCAAGCAATTTAATCAGTAGATTGTGTTTATTCTACCCAATTTCTGCTCTATTTCTATTTCTTAAAGTTTCTTAAGTCATGCCACCTATTATTAGAATATATTTTACTAACTTTCTAGCAGTGACATAGAAATTTCTTTATCCTTCAGCATAATGGTATATGATTAAATGTAGGCTATATCTGGGCACCTACATAACCAAAAAGATATTGCTTAGACACTGTGTAAATAGAGATTGTTAATGACAAATGACTCCAGGAAACTACAGCCAATCTTCTGCCTATGTCAGTCATCCATTCAAACATTAAACATTTTTTGAATGTCTCTCATATGATTGACACTGTGAAAGTCAGTTGGAAATCAAAGATAGATGGGGCATGATTTCTACTGTCAAGATGCTCAATGCTTATTTTTTTAATTTTTTAAAATTTATGTATTTAAATTAAAGTCAGTAAACATACAGGGTAGTAAGGGTTTCAGGAGCAGAATTCAGTGATTCCTCCCTTACATATAACCCAGTGCCCATCCCAACAAGTACCCGCTTTAATGCCCATCATCCATTTAGCCTATACTCCCACCCATCTCCCCTCCAGCAACCCTCATTAAGAGTCTCTTATGGTTTGCCTCCCTCTAAGAAACAAAAATGATGAACATACGGGAAGAGAAGGAAAAATAAGATGCTCAAGGCCTATTAGAGAGTAATACTATTAAAGACAATTGTCCTTCAGTGTAAAAAGTGCTACTACGGAAGAATGCAGTGTTTATGTAGGAAAACACGGATAATCATCTAACTAGCAAGATCAAGGAAGTATTATACAGAAGACACTTGAGCTTGATTAGTAGGATTTAGCCATTCCTAGAGGGAGAGAAGAGGAAATGGGCATATCTGACCTGGGGATTAGCACCTGCAAAGAATTTATGGAGGCAATATACATGGACTTCAGGTGCATATGAATGGTTGGGAATAGAAAGTGAGAAAGAAAAGCGATGTGCCTAGAGAAGCATTGGAAAGGGGATAGAGGAAAACTCAGTCCCAGTCTTTCCAACTCCAAACACTGGTGCTCCTACCATACTAAGCTGTTCAGAGCAACTATATGAAAAGCCATAATGCCATACATTCTGTAGGAGGCTGGAGGAAGCAGAAGTCACTTTAGTTGTCTCAATCATGGAAGGGTCCATGGAGTAAGAAGAAACCTCACTGCATCCGATTTATGTTGAACAGCTGGAAAGTGCCGTGGTGTGCATGTTCCTGTATCCTTCTTCTCCCTTTCCCACTGGATCATTTCCAATGGCATATAATGGGTTCAAGGGCTTAACATCTTAAGAAAATCTTCCTCAGGGCACCTGGGTGGCTCAGTTGGTTAAGTGTCCGACTTTGGCTCGGGTTATGATCTTGTGGTTCACAGGTTCAATCCCCACATCAGGCTCTGTGCTGACAGCTCAGAGCCTGGAGCCTGCTTTGTTTTCTGTGTCTCCCTCTCTCTCTGCCCCTCTCCAACCCATACTGTCTCTGTGTCTCAAAAATAAACAAGCATTTAAAAAAAAATTTTTTTAAAGAAAATCTTCCTTGACCCCACAACCCACACCTCCTTTCACTGTACCTTATTTTCCTGTTGTTTGCCTATGTAATCTTTTGAAGGGTCTTTTACACCAGACAGGGTCTTTTACCCTTGTTCTATCCTCAACCATTCTAGTCTGGCTTCCCACCATCAACCTCAGGAAACATCTCTTGTCAAGGTCATTGATGCTGCCATGGTTAGCACACTAGTCAGTAGCATTTTAAATAGTGACCACTCCTTCCTTCTTGACCAACTCTTCTCTCTTGGGTCCTCTGACATCGTTTCCTCATTTTCCTTCTATTTCCCCTTCTACTCTGTCAAACACTTTCCCTATGCATCCTTTAAATGTTGAGGAACCTTAAGGCTTAATCTTAGGCTCATGTCTCCATTCTCTACTCTCTTTCCCTAGATAATCTCAATAATCCTTCTGGAGTTAAATGTGTTATGCTATTGACTCTTAAACTTGTACCTCTAGCCTACACTTCACTGAAATTGGAGGCAAATGTCTAAGTTGTTACTTAATATCTTCACCTGGATAACCCAAAGGCAATTCATATTAATATCCCCAAAGCAGAATTCATCATCTCTCCATTTGCCCTCTACCTCTAGTCTTACCATTCCAGTAGCTGTTTACCCAGGAAAATTACGGAGAGTAAGAAGGAACTAAGGATGACAGGAAGCAACCAGTTTATAAAGGATGAAAAGATGGAAAAGATGAAGTCTGAGACTAAAGATAGTATATTCGAGGGGCACTTGGCTGGCTCATTGGTTAAGCATCCAAGTTCAGCTCAGGTCATGATCTCGCAGTTCCTGAGTTTGAGTACTGCATTGGACTCTGTGCTGACAGTCCAGAGCCCAGTTGGGATTCTCTCTCTCTCTCCTCCTCCCTCTCTGCCCCTCCCCATTCATGTGTGCATGCTCTCTCTCTCTCAAAATTAAACTTTTTTAAAAAGATGATATGTTAGATAGACTATCACTAACTGCTTTAACAAATAAGCCATAAAATTCTCGTGACTTAACACAAGAGAAGTTTACTGCATACTTTGGCACTGTCCTTGTGTTTGCCAACTCTCTTCACATGGTAATTCAGGACACGGTCACATTCTGTCCTGTGGCTCCACCATCCCCTTGGACCTTAGAGTTCTTTGAATCTTGGCAGAGGTCCTGAGAAGAAAGGGCTGAGAATGCACAATTATTTCTTAAAACTCCAGCTCAGAAGAGAAGCATATAACTTCTGTTCATATTCTATTTGGAGAAAACTAATCACACAATCCTTCTTTGATTCAAGGAGACTGGGAAGTGTAGTCTCCAGTTTGACAGTTGCCCACTATGGAAAGGGAAGTATACATGTGTGGTGGTCAGCTAGCTGTCTCTGCTACAGCCAGATAAACCAACGAACCTAGGACTGGGGCTTATCTAGGGAAAAGTAAAGATTTAAGGAGAAATTACAAATATAAAGAAAAATAATTTTATGTGAAGAAAGAAAAGAGTACTATGAGAGGATAGAGAAGAGAATTGAGATGTTAAAATACTATAAAATTTTTATGAGATGATTTCTTATACCTTCCATAGTCAGTTAACCTGAAGCTCCTGCTCTCTGGACTCCTACAAGCTGTATTTCTTTAGGATGTGAAAAAGGACGATCTCTCCCTGAGACCACCATGGAAGAAAAACTGAAAACTGGATTTCTACTAGCTCCTGCCAGCATTTTTAAATGAATGCACACACATATATGTTCTGACAGTTGCAAGAAAAGGATAAATAATGAAGTAGATCCAGAAAAAGATACTGTCAGCTAATTGTTCTCTGCCACTTTCTTATGTTCCCTTGGGTGTCTGTTACAAATGAAGTTTTTAGTAAATGTAGTTTCCAAGGTAGTGTGACATCTTACCTAGGGATTTGGCAGCTCTGTGTAATGAGCTGCCAGAGAATGGGATAGCAGGTGATGAAGAATTGAGTGCTCTAAACTCCCTTCCTCCTCTTTGACTTCATGTTCTTATTATGCAGAAGTGGATCATGAACAAAAAGATAACTTTATTCAAGTGTCGTGACAGATCAGCTGCCAAAGTATATCCCCGGGTTGGAGAGGACAGAAAATCACAAAGTCATGACAGGGCATGGATCAAAGAGGGAATATCAAGGTCACAGACAATTACCATATTGGCAGACACAAGCCCTTCTGCTTCTGAGAAGTTTGACTTTCCCACAGAATCAATGACCTGGGACACTGGCCACAACAGAATAGAGAACATAGACTGGAAAGGAATGGGGGGTGTTATGTCAGGTGGAGATCAGTAGAGTCCCAAGCTATGAAATATAAAGGCCTAAATCCTCCTCAGGACAAAGATTCAGGGGATAATAATCTAATATGAGACTCTTGGACTTGCTAGAAATGAAAAATAAACAGCTGGTGGCACTTTTCCCTAAGTCAGGATGGCTGTGGACATGTTCTCACCCACTTAGTTGCCAAAAAGACTTCCAACTAGGTTGCCATGGAGACAACCTAGAAATCAAAGACATGACTTAAATTATTAAAAGCTACTAATCCAAGAAGGAGAAGCTCTGATAGTTTGAATAGGTTTTCACTGAGACTGGCAATTCTTATCTCAGGGTGAATGAAGAATTAAAATCTTTTTCTATGTTGTTTATGAGCTGTGACACCAGGTTTATGTCACTGTATTCATTATTAGTTTAGACCTAGAGCTTTTTATTGCACAATAAATTCTGCTTTCAGTTTACCAATATATATATATGATTTATCATGTATATTAAACTCAAACATAACAAATGTGTTACCCACCCCCTCCCCGACAAATAATCTATGTTCTTTCTATTCCAGTGCAGTGTCAGAATATGGCATAAGAATAATTCATTGGTAGGAAAATCTGTCATTTGACTTGTGCCACTGGTGGCTTGTGAATTAAATATAGTCATGAACATAAAACATAAAGCTTTTGCACAGAAGGCGACCCTGTTCAAAGTCTATCCCCCAGAAATCTAGAGAGCATGCTATGTAGAATTCTAGCATTCTAGGGCTTAGGTAGCCAGGGTCACTAAAATGACCAACACCATTGCTTAGGCCAAGTAGAAAACTTGATGTATTTGATAGACCATATGACCTGGTATCTTCCCAAATCCCTCCTACTAAAAGTGCCTTCCTCACTGGTATAATAATCTCTGCCCTTCCTAACTACTCAACCAAAGAACATGACCTTAGAGTCATTCTTTTTCTTTAGATAGCAAATGTACAGCCAGTATCCCAAGAGGAATAGGAAAATCAAAAGAAGCCCCTTTGGTTGTTGACAGAGAAGACAGACAACCACCAGACATGTATCATGGACTAAAGCAAATCCTTGTAAGACTCATCAAGTGATAATGGGTGAACAAGAGGTTCTCCTTTCAGAGAGGAAAGGAAGGCAGAAATGGTATGAAATTTAAGGAATCCTTACCTCCTAGGTCTTCTCTCTTAGAAACATGATGGGACCTTAATATGAAGTGGAAATTAACTAAATTTACTAAAAATGAAGGGAATCCATTTCTCTAGAATCCACTTCCTCTTCCTGACAGTATCTTCCTCTTTTTCCTATCCTTTCCCCCAGATCCTCAACCTACACTCATTTCTATCCACCACTTCAACACATACGTACTATAGAAAAGAAAAATATCATAAATAATAGAAAATGCCAATACCCATTCATCCTTTTCTCCTCACTTAGAGAATTCCAATTTTGTTTTGGGAGGCAATATGACCCATGAGAAATATTCACCTCCCCAGACTCTATTCCATTGTGTAACACCATGGAACACAGTTCTGGCTAGTAAGATGTAAGCAGATAGGAGAGCTCTTGTTTTCCTGATAAAAGGATTTGTTGGCATCATCCTTCTATTCCTGCCCTTTCATTCCTCCTTTCTTCTAGAATGGAAGTACAAAGCTGTATTTGGGCAAAAGGTTAATAGAACTTTGCTATTGTCTTATAATCAAGAGTAGGAAAACCATGGTCTAGGGTAGTAGTGGGAGGCTAGAAGGTGCCTTGGTTTTAAAGTTTCCCCTGAGGACCCAGCTTAGACTCCAGACTAATTGTTATATAAAAACATAAAGCTCTTTTGATGAAGACATTATGTCTGTTTTATGTGATTAAAAGGAATGTTATCCAATATGCCATGGCTGTTACTTGACAGTGTGAGAATTTCCATGAGAGGAGATATATTTAAATATCAGGGAATGATGGAAGAGATGCCCAAAGGTACATGTCTATACTAAATCAGGAGCCGTGGCTAATGGCTTGGCAGGGATTTGGAAGGAACAAGATTAGAAAATTGGTGGCTAGGAGGTCTAGGAAAGAGGTACGTAGACAGATATTTTTGACTAGACACAGAATGTTAAACATATTTTTGTCCCGTGTGAATGATCTCAGAGGATTTTAACATTCAGGTGGTTTGGACAGCCAATTCATAAAGAGTAGTAAGCCTCCTTCCCCAGCCGCCCCTGCCATTGCCCAACAGGCTCATGAACAAAATGGCCATGCCAGCAGGGATGAAGGTTATGCATGGGTTCAACAGCACAGACTTCCACTTACCAAGGCCAACCTGGCTTCAGCTACTGCTGAGTGCCCAGTATGCAAATAGCCAGCAACTATGTGAACGGATTTGGAAGCAGACCTTCCTACAGTCAAGCCTTGAGATGATTACAGACCCATCCAACAGCTTCGCTGTAACTTCATGATAAACGCCAAGATAGAACCATCCAGCTGAGCTGCTTCCTAGTTTCTAACACACATAAATGCTGATATAATAAATGTTTATTATTTAAGCTGCTAATCTTGAAGTCATTTGCTACAATAGTAGATAACATATACCTAGTATGAAAAACGTTGTGACCAGGGAGTTCCAGATAACCTAGATGTGATAGTGGTGAAGAACTCCAAGAGATATACTCGTGGCTTTTTTTGGTTTTCGATCTTGGTACTTTTTTTTTTTAATTCTTATATTATGTGACAAATAGAAGCATCCCTCATGGCTAGAGCTAAGTAGCTGATTTCGAACAAATGTACTTTCTTTTTTATTATTTCCCCAGAAGATTATATCTGGATATTGACAGTTTGGAGAAAGTTCCCCTCTAAGTACCATCCCTTTCACCTGTCACCTGTCATCCAAAGCACCATGACGATGATAGGAATTTATAGAAATAAAAGAGAGTGGATGTAATAGCCAAGAAAAATGAAAATTTATAATAGCTATTAGAGTTAAAATTGAGAATTCATAAAACTGTGACAAAATCAGGATCAACATGGCTTCTAATTCTTTCTCATTCTGATCGATTTGCTTTTCCTGTGGAACAGAGTGCAGCCCACCTCTGAGTGACTGACCAATGGACTCTGACGTGAAACCAAACCCAAATTCCACAGTTCTTTTAATCAGGAATAATTTTTATTCATGTATCAGTCCTCAGTCAGCTGACACTCAAATAGCAACCACAATCACTTTCAACAGATTTATTTCCAGGTATAAATCTATGTCTTTTTAATTGCATTTTTGTGGTTGTTCAGAGAAAGATTAATTCCGTGACCTTGCAATATAACTTTCCCCTTTGGTTTTCTAACAAAGAAAATAGTTTCTTGGAGAAATCATCACTATGGACAAGTTTCTTTTATCTGAAAGCGATTTATTCTCCTTTCTCTCCTATCCAGTAAGATACGGATCTTGTACATTAGCTCCAGAACTAGAGACCTTATCTCAAGTCTTTAAGATTTAATCTATTTCATTTTCTATCTTAGGTCTGCAATTATTCACTACAAATCATTTGCAAATAACCTTTGGTTACTTTATTCACTTCCTGATGTCAAGAAATCGCTGAAATTTTTACCTCAATATTACCCTATCGGAATTGACTTTAATTTTAAAACCATGTATGATCTTCATTGTGGCAGTTGTCACCTCTCCTCAAAGAATGTGCTAAACTACCCATTGGCATGATTTTCAGATCTAGGGGCACCAGTTGCTGGTGAGCTAAAATCAATTTGCCAGGTAATGAAACAATCATCTTTGCCCATTTCCCTAATTAGTATTTTCCATATCTAATGGAAATTCTGACCTCACCTTTCTGTCTTCCTCTAAGCAAATGATTAAAGACAAAACACCAACCTTGGGTCTCCAAGACCCAGCTCTCCAAGCTTCACTCAATGTCATCTGAACTTTTTCTATTTAAGACTGGTTGGTAGAGGACTTAAAGTTACACTACCAGCTAAAGAAGTTACACAATTAATAGTTAAGGTAGGAAACCAAGCTAACAACATTGCTTCAAAGTTTGGAAATATGTCTGAGATAGGAATCACAGGAGAGAGAAAGTACTCAAAAAATGTAATTTCTTACCATTTTATTTAGCTTATGCATATAAATACATGGTATGTTCATTCCAAGTTTGTAGTAACAAATTACTCCAATGTTGGTAACATCAAACAACAGAAATTTATTCTTTCATAGCTATGGAGGCTAGAGGTATGACATTGAGGTATCTTGGAATTTTGTGCTGGAGCATCCTTCCCTGCCTCCTCCTGCTTTTAATGGCTCAAGGCATTCCTTGGTTTGTGGTTACATCATTCCAATACCTGCCTCTGTGGCCCCACTGTCTCCTTCACTTTTCTCAGCTAAAGTAACATTTACAGGTTCCAGGAATTTGACATGATCATTTTTCAGCTGCCCATACGTGACTATATGGATAAAGGTAGGGACATACACTCAGGGGAACTTATTTCTGGTGCTGGTTAAAGAATGGAATATTGGATCAGTAGAGTACAACCACAGCAGGTTAGCAATTTTTGATGTTTGCTTTTTGCTCATCCTGTGTGATTCTGTGAAAATACAGAAATTTTAAAACTTGGTTCAATTTTCAAAATGTTAGAATAGAGTAAAAATATACTTGATGCTAGAACCCTGCTAATGCACAGAACAGAAAGAGCATGTGGGCACATGAGTCAGAAAGATCAGAGTTTAAATCCTGGCTATACTGACCTCCAGTTGTATGACCATGGGCAAGTTACTTTAAGTTCATTATTTTTTAAAAAAGAAAGGTAATAAATCTTGGTTTTAACAGTAGTTTGAAGAGATGCATGGAGAGGCAAACTAATCACTAAAGTAGATCCTAGCCATGGTCCATGGGAGAAAGGGGATTTAACAAAGATATAACACCTGCTCATTAGCACTCTTAGGTATGTTATACTTTCAACTTTATTACCACCTCACAATAATGTTAAGACATAGGTGTGTGATCCAAATATATAGGTGAGCAGAGAAGGTGAATAACTTCCCCAAAGTCTCACAGTTATGGCTAATACAGCTGGAGTCCAAATGCAGATCTTTCTGACCACAAAGTTCAATGAAATGAGAAAAATAAAGGATTATGATGTGTTGACTAACTTTATTGTGGTAAGTTTTGCAATATCTAATCGTTAAAGTGTACACCTTAAACTTACACAGTGTTTAGTGTCAATTATATCTCAATAAAACTGGGGAGGTAGAAAGATTGTAAAAATGCCATTTTGTGCATTTAATGGGAGTTGCATGCCCAGGTTATGGGTAGAACATAATTCTTACTTAGGTCAGAGAGAAAAGTAAACAAAGGCACAAGGGCATTTAAAGCAGTGCAAGAACTTGAAAATCTAAATCAATGTCTAAAACTGATTGTTGTCTAAAATAAAGGATTAAATGTGAGAGCTTGCAGGAAAATAGGAAAAATAAATGGTATGGCTTATAGATTAAAGCTCACTCTCTAAAATATTCTTTCTAGTATTTATTCAGATGCACCTGTGACAGGTTGGCCATGTTCAATGCATAGTGAGAGGTCCTGAGACATGTAAGAGAATAGGTAAGGCACAGCTCTTACCCTCAAGAAGCAACTGAAAATATACTAGGTCAGTCATCCGGAGGCTTGGCCATGGGGCAAGAGGAGTCCAGGCTAGCATCAAATTAGGAAATTCCTAGTTATATCCTATCTCAAATATGAATATCTAGAGTGGGGGGGCCTAAATACAGCCACAGAATTTATATTTTATTCCCATTCCATAGGATCTTCCCACCTCAACCACAACCTGCTGCCCAGTCTTTCTGCCAACTCTACCTCTACCCCACCTCCAACCACCTGCCATGTTCTGGAGGGAGGAACTAGAACAGTGGTCCTGAATTCTAATCACTGAGCTAGGTAACCTCATATACTTGCCTAGTTCTTATCAGTCCCCTAGGGAGTTGTAACCAGCTACTGGTTTTTCTCACATGAAGGTCAGACCCAAATATCAGTCAACATGGAAGTGCCTTTGCCCTTTTGTGATTCAGGACAGTTCTTTGGGTAGTGATACTAGCCTGGATTTGATTGAGATTTTTCACATTTGTTCAGACTTTGCTGCAAGGGACAGGGTACCTGACACCCCTGTCCTGATAACTTTTTCTATTCCCATCCATCTGGCCCTCTCATAGCATACTGCCTAGCAGCACTGAATGGAAGTGTTTTCAAGTGACTGAGATGCACAGGAAGCTGTATAACAAGTGAAGTGAATTAACAAGGAGCTACCCAGAGAATGAACGAAATGATCAGGGTAGTATATAACAAACAAATGAAAGGAACAGGGAAGGGAAACTTTGGAGGTCTCAGTGAGGGTCGAGAGTTAACATAGGCATAGGCAGGTACATGAGCTGTGACAGAATAACAGAATCGCTGAATTTAGAGGGTTCTATTTCCTTACATGTCTGTCTTCATATTAGTGAGTCAACTTCCTTCATGCATTTGAAGAAATTTTTTTTGTCATATTATTGTCTCAGGTCACCTAAAATAAAGGTGGGGTCAGCACTCAAAAAAAGCAAAGCGTTCCTGTGACTTAAAAATAAGCTATTTCCCAAGAAAAGATTGATGTGTTAAACTATTCTGTACATGTTCTGCTCAACCATATCGATTTTTTGGGTGGGTTTTTTCTTAACAATAGTGAAGAAAATGACCCCGAGATTCCCAGAATCTATCATGGCAAATCTCAATCGTGTGTTATTCCAGGAAATGCTCTGATCTAACAAAGGTTTCTTTCAAATGACGTCTCAATTGCCTAAAATTTATACCTAACCAATGCCCTAGTACCTTCTGTGATTCTGTGTCAGTGGTAATTTTCTTGAGTTTTATAAGCTTATTATTAACAGAGCCAAATCCAAAGAGGAATCAAAACAGGTTCGGGGGACATCTCTCCTCTCATAATTCACAGAGTGTCAGTATAAATCACCTAGACGATGACACATAATTACAAAACAGTATTTATAGCTAACGCCAAAGTATTAATTTCAGTTTATGGATTAGACTCTCCTGCCCCATTACTTTACCTATTTTCTTTCCATTTCAGTGCTTCCCATCATCACCAAATACTAGATTAGCAAGAAACAAAAATAAAACTCAAACTAGTCTGTGAAGAATTTAGGGTCTCAAAGAAGAGAGTTGGTAAGGATTAAAGCAATTGACATTTTTGGATTAGCATAAATTTCTACCATCCATGCTTTCCCCATGTTCACCTGTGTTCACTGGCATAGTAAGCTTTTCAATTCTCCACAAAGTAAATACTTACATCTCAGGCTCTTCTCCACATCTAGGGTGAGGCCATGGTGAAATGATATGACTCAGTATGCAAAAAGACAGTTGTGCTAATTCCGCATGAAAGCCAGGGGAACAAGAAAGGACCCATGCCTCACAATTCCCATGGCCCACAGATTGTATAAAAACCACACCCAAAATGTACCCCCATCCCAATGCTGAAATGCCCTGAAAGCTTCAATCAAGAGACCTTTCCTGGAACAGCATCTAGGAAATGTCACCCACGGTGGCTCCACAACCTCCCACTTTATTGGGAAGGACAGCACATTTATTCAACACAAATTTAAGAGATTTCATCTTTCCTGTTTCTTTCTTTGGCATTTTCCAGACAAGTAGATCTGAGGGTGAACTTTAAAGTGTGATTTGATTACAGGATTTTTATGCTGGTTGCGAGGCATTGCTTCACTCAGTTACCCTCTGTCCTCTTGAGTCTGCAGAGTGGTGATTTGGACCTGATTCACTTGCTATGCAAGAGAGGATAAAAATGATGGTCATAATAATGCCTTTTGGCATTTGCCAAGAATTTGCCATCTACGAGGCTCTGTACCAAGTTCTTTGTGGTTTATTTTACGAGCTGATTACAAAAAGGCACAACCAGGAAACAGCTCTGTTTTTCTCCTGTTACTGGTATGCTACATTAAAGCTGACTGTGCCCCCCAGACAACATCTCAGGCAGTTCCCACCACTTTAATGCACTTTAAAGACTCACTCCCAGGTATTAAAAAATTCAGCAATATCATATCAAAATAGCAATATCATATCTTATTTACAATTTCTTCCTTTCTCCCTAACTCAGTTCTGGCCCATGGGCCTAATGTATGCCGTAGGTATGTGATCTGGTCTTTCACACCCTTTCTACCTTTTATTGTCCATCTTTGCCCTCTTCCATACTCAGGGAGGCAGGGAGGTGGGGAGGATGAAGGGGATCAAACTATAGAAAATCCCCTGAGATCACTGTAGCTAGACATCAAGCCCTCAAGTTACATAGGGGCCCATCCTTCAGAGCCTCCCTGACAGTTGTGTTGAATTCAGCACTGGGTGGTTCTCTGACCTGGGCCCTGGGCTCTCTGGACAGCCTCATCCAATCACCCCCCCCATCTCCTATCCTCAGAAGTCCAACCTTGGCCTCTAATTGCTGCTGTCTCCCTCCCCCCTTGCAGGTGACCTTTTGTGGAGAGGGTCCCTTCAAGATGGCTGATAGCCTGTTAATTTCTACTGTAAAGGTCATGGGAACTCAAACATCATTATAGATTGGACCAGATGGAGTGCTCCCCTGCCCCCATTCTCTGCCTTTGAGGGTTGTTCCATACAGCCTACCCACTTCAGAATTCTCTAGGCAGGAGGCAGGCATCAGTCTTACTCTTCACTCTCAGGGACATGTGAGGTTTCCCATACCTCTCTCTCTCTATGCCCCATTCCAACAGTAAACTACCCACCAGACCTCTGCCAGGAATGAGAGACCAGCACCCCCTTCTGTAGGACTGCTAGTCTCCATGGTGGTCCTCTTGGGAGGGATTTGGTGAAGTGTTTGGAACAACCCAGAATAAAAGCCAAAGAGTTTTCCATTTATATGGATTTCTTTCAATAAAATCCTTTCAAATGTCTTTTCTTCTTTTATAAGCAAAAATAGGTGAAGCAGATTGTTACTTGCTGATACTCGTCATCTCTCAGTAAGACTGGCTTAGATGTGTCTTTACCTTGTCTTTAGAATGTAAGAACTTCACATTCCATATCATGTTCCATTATACATATCCAACTCCGGTGCCCACTTCCCTTTATTGCTCATATTCCGGGTCTCGCTAGCACATGAGGACAAGCATACAGCTTTACACAACTCTAAGTGGTCGCTCAGGACCAGTCTTCAGCATCAAGGACTCATACCCCTTCCCTCCCAGCTTCCCCCGGGGAATTACTCACAGTCCTGATGGCCACACATGGAAATCCCAACTATATCTACCCAGTAGGATGAAGCTTCCTCTTCAAGATGCAAAGGAGAAGGGGAACAAGATTTCCTTTTTTATTTATCATCCTGTCTTTCATCTCCCCAGAAGCCATAACAGGCTGTACATACATGAATTTCTTCACTCAAGGGTTAGAACAAATTTTTAAAGGAAATTATTACTTGGGGAGAAAGAGAGATTAATTATCACTAACTATTCCCAAAGTCTAGAGGAAAAGTCCCCAAGGAAATTAGCCCTTCACAAGAGGATCATTTATAGATGCTCCCCCCACATTCTAACCTGGTTGCCCTACCTGGAGGATGCTGATTCCCCCTCTCCCAATCACTTATTTTTTATAAGTTTCCATCCATGAATTCCATCCACCTCTCAGTAAAACTATCCCTATCCACAGAGAGGAATATAACTTCCTGGATCTTACCTAATAAAAATATGTTTGTTTTAAGTGTTTTTGTGTTTGATAAGTTTTATTATAAAACATTTCAAGCAATGATAACACTATAAAGTATCCTATACCAAATATCCATGCATTCTCTACTCAGCTTTATCAGATCTTAACATTTTGCTGTATGTGCTTCAGATTCTTTTTCTTAAAAAGAAACATTTTACAAGTTTGGTTGAATCTTCACAACCCCACCACCCCAAATCCTGTACCCATTCCATATTCTATCCCCAACCCTCACTATGATAAACTGCTCTACAGGATATTAAGTTCTTTCTCATATTTTTCCTTAAGCCTCAATCATTCAGGCTGGACTAGCCTAAGGCTTGCTTTCCATTATATAAGCAGGATTTCCATGCTTCTCAAAATAGCCTGGAGGAGAGAATGGAATCCCCTCAAGATGCCATTGTATAAAGTGGACACGGGGTCTTCCAGGCTGGCTTTCTCTTATGATTTCCCATTCATTTATTTGTTCATTTATCAATAAGTGTATTGCCAGGCACAGTACTATAGTCTAGGAACACAATAAAGAACAAGACTGGCAAAACCACCACACTTAAAGAACTTTCATTCCTATGCAGGAAGACAGAAAATAAAAATGTAAACTAAGGATCACCGGGTACCTGGGGGCTCA
>PITB01024153.1:13598-24721 GCA_004024585.1 Paradoxurus hermaphroditus | reverse complement strand
ACACCACTTTGTCGCCAAAGGAAGTGCCAGAAAGCCAGGCTGTGGTCACTCGTGAGGCTGCACTGGGCTCGGAAACACTCGAACCGTTCCACCCCTTCCCCCAAGGAGCCAGAGCGCGCCGAGTTCGAGCCCCTGACCCAGCCGTGGAAGTTCAGGCCCCGCGCCAGATTCTGGTAATGAGGCCCGCACAGGAGCCACCGCGGGGTGGCCTCGCCCTCGGAGGGAGGGGAGCCGACCCCCATCATGCGTGGAGAAGGTGGCGCTCCCAGAGATGCTGCAGGTGAATCGGACCCTGGGGGCGAACCCGGCCCTGCCCGACCCTCCCCGGGGCTGCTCCTTCCTGCCGGGACGCTGCGTGACGCGGGGATGGAGACGGCGGGCTTACAGGGACGCTCAGGGATGGGGCAGCCTGGCAGCTCCAAGGCCGTCACAGTAACATGTACCACCCACCTACCTAACGGCTGTTGTGCAACCTCGGACACACAGACACACACCACACACGTACGCACCCACACACGCCTGCACACACGCCACACAGCTGCAAACATATCACATGTATGTGCATGCACACACACTCTAACACCCGCAGGCTTACCCATATCCCACGCAGGCACACACCCACACACTCACACACCTGCACACACACCACACACCGGCACACTTACACACAGAACACATGCTATACACTTATATATGCCACACGCCCGCACACCGGCACACTCCACACACACCTACACACACACACATCACATGCCTGTGCATGCCTACACACCCTCACCCCTGCACAGTTATGCATATCACGCACATGTACACACGTATGCCACACACACGCCACACACTCGTACACTCACATATATCACACCCACGTGCATGCCTGCACATTCACACACCTGCACGCTCACACGTGCCAAAGGCGTACACACCCACACACTTGCACACACCTTGCACACCTGCACACATTACACACGCCACACACCTGCACGCCCACATACTCCACACATGCTTACGTGCCTATACACTCACACACCACACACGTAACACCCACACACACCCTGCATGTGTGTCACAGCTGCACACTCATACATATCACACACACATAGTCTTACACCTCCACACTTCCACATAACACGCACACATACACATGTACACACACACCTGCACACATGCCACACACCTGCACACCCATACTCCACGCATTTACACACCTAACACAACACACACTTACACCCCTGCACACCACGCGTCACACACCTGCACACCTACACACATCACATACCCACCACACACATGTACATATAGTAATGCATGTACTCAGAACAAAATTGCACACACGCATCTACCTGCACACACACATACCTACACACATGTACTACGTGCATTTAGACACATATACAGCCCACACACATGCACATTCACACCACACGCATGTACACACCTGCACACTCATACACCACACACACATCCCTGCATACCACACATGCCACACATACCTGCACGCGTACACAAACCACACACACCCACACACCTACACGTATCACACACCACACACACAACTTATGCATACACACAGCACACCTGCACACACCCACACCTGCACACATATACTACCTGCATTTACACACACAGACACCCCTCCCCACACCCACACGCGCATACTCAACCGCTCTGTTCAGGATGAGGCACCGGGCGGACCCCCGGGGGCGGGTCCCACGCAGACCTGACCCTGCTCTACCTGCCGCTCTCCACTAACCCGCTTCGGCGAGCAGCTCAGGGACGGTTCGCGTGGAGTCCCCGAAGGCCACCATCTGCCTCCCTGCGGAGCGCAGCGCGCGGGGCCGTCGGGAGCAGCTGCTGGGTCTCAGACCCCATGATCTGCATTCTCAGGGTCTACTCTGCTTCTGGTCTGTCTGCACAGGACAGTGGCCCCACGGACATCCGTGCGCGCTGGCCAGAGGCCAAGAGACCCCGGTCTCCGCACACGGTGTGAACCCTCCTACTTAACAGGCAGGCAAGAACACGGGGCTAATTCTGCATAGTCCAGCAGAAAGCAGCCAGGTACACAGAACAAACAGGATTCAACCTCGCTCAACTCAAACTCGGCCTGGGGAGGGTGGAGACTCTGAGGCAGGTGCCCGCAGAGCAGGCTGCTCAGGGACAAGACAAGGTTCCTGAGAGAAAGCCACGGGCACGGGCTGGGGGAGCCGCAGGACCACAAGCAAAGGGCCTCCGCCTCCAGCCCCAGAGGACTCAGGAGCAAGCAGCGGGCGCCACCCTACGCCTGTCAGGCCTCTCCACGCTCCCTGCACCCCGACAAGAGTGTCTGAGCCCAGCAGCTGTCCAACGTTGGGGTTCTCACCCCTTCCAATGTCCCCCCCACCCCCCACAGGGCGAGGGGCACAAGCAGAACTGAAGAGGACGGCGTGTGCGGCGTGCACTCCATTCAGGACAGGTGCCACCTGAGCAGGCGTGCCGTCCCACACCCCCGAGCTCTGGGAGAGGAAGGAGACAGCCCCTTCCGCAGGTGGGCTGGAGGATTCGAGAGAACCTGGGGACAGTAAGCGAGGAATTCACGTTCACTGTTACTGCCAGGACCGTTCTGGGACAAACCACCACCATACTTCTGTCAGCAAAGCATCTGAGAGAGCTGTCTACACAGAGAGCTGTCTACACAGAGAGAGTGCTGTCTACACAGAGCTGTCTACACACAGAGGGCCATCTACCCACTGTATCTGAAGGATGCCAATGGTTCCATCTTTTCTAGAACGACCCTGTACGTTTTCAGTGTCCCTGTCTTCTTCTCTGTAACCTGAAGTTCTCGACCTGAGTGACTGCCAGAAGGCCATCCGCTGGGGACGTGCTGCCTGCAGGGACAGGAACACTGGTGAGCAGCTCGACTGCCGCCTCGATCACATCGTCCCCCAAGCGTTGTTGGCAGGGACGTCCACCCACTCTGTGTACACACACCCGCATCACAGATACGTCAGGTCGTCTGGTGTCCCTGGGACAGTGGGGGGCAGAGTCAAGACGGGGGCACAGAGCAGCCACGGAGCTCCCCCTGCTCCCGAGGGTTCAGTGACACGGACTCAGCCCGGCGCAGAGCAGGGGCGGAGAAGGATACGTGACGTGAGACAGCACGGTGAGGCAGGAAACCACGTGACTCCGTGACACGGGACACGGAATACGGGACACGGTGTGACGCGATACGACACCACCTACCAACGCTCTGGGTGAGAAACACTAACGAGGGGGCCCGCAGTGGCGGGGGAAGGAGGAAAGCACGGGAGGCGGGCCGCCCTCACAGCTCCCCGGGGCAGCACCCTCTGGCCTGTCCTCGAGCCCCCGAGGCCAGGACGGGGTTTCCGCTGAGAGACTTGGAGATGCATCCGCGTGAGCGGCCCACACGTCTTTCCCGCGCGCGTGTCTTCATCACGAGGTTGCAGCAGAGCCCGGTCAGGTCTCCTGGGGACTAATGCAGCCAGAGACTCGGAGTCTACCAGGGACCAACGCGGACGGAAGCCACCTCAGAGAGTCTACGGGGACAACGCAAACCAGCCCTCGGCACGCAGGCCTCCCTCAAGCCGAGGGCACGTCTCGGGTGAGCACGGAAGAGGCACGGAGGTGACAGCTGTGGGGCCGCCGAGGACAAGAGCCAGACTGGGCAGTGCCGGGGGCCGGAGGCGGGGTTACGGCCACCACGCCGCCCACGAGCCACGTCGAGGGTGCTCTCACGTTTCCGCAGCCAGTGCACGGGTAGTGGAACCATGCACCAAACTGATGCTGGGAACTTGGTTACTCATTCATTTAGAATACAGTCAAAAATCCACAAGGGCCTTCAAAAAATAATACATTCTAGATTTAATTACAGATTAAAAAATCTGACTTCTGTTAAATGATGATAAGTCGCGTATGTGGACTAGGCACCACCCTGGAGGGTGAGAACGTCACTGTCCCTCTGAGCTCCTTCAGAAGGAGAAGAACACACCAGACTCGCCCTCGAACATGCTCCTTGAGAGAGGATACGGTGAACGCACGGACGAGCAGGTACAACACACTTTCCGGGGAAGAGCCCGCTCCACGCCCTGACGTCTCCCCGCTGGGCCCCGGCTCACTTACGTGCTGAGTCCCTTCTGACACCGAGTGGTGCCTCCGCTGATTCTCTCCAAGACCTGCCTGTTTGGCCAGCAGTCAGGTGAGCAGGAAGGTCTGGGACCGAGTGGGGGGCTGCCCTGGAGGCTGCACAAGGGGGTGCGGGGGTGCCCATAGCAGGTGCACCCTCTCTGCAAGCTCTCCCCCACAGGGGCCGGGTTCCTGGCTCCAGGATGGAGAGAAGCCTCTACCCGAGGCTCCATCCCCTGGCGGGGGGCAGGCGGGGGTCCGGAACCCCATGTGGGGCTTCCTCCCGAGGAGGCGCCTTTGAGCCAGTCCCATCTCTTCAGCGAGAAGGTAGAAGCGGGCGGCACTGGGCGTCTTCTCCTGGGAAGATGTGGGAGTTTACTTCACTTCACGCCACGGGTCCCTTGAGTTGTCCCAGCCTCGTGTGGCCGCCGCTCCTGAGGCACCTGCCCGTCCGGACACGGTTCCGGGACCCAGCAGACCCTGGGGCAGGCCGGCGATGCCGAAGCCGAGGGCAGGCCAGCGGTCAGCAGAACCTTAGGCCCCGTGGCTGTCCGTGCTCGGCACACGCTGGAGCATCACGGGGCCATCAGTCATCGTCCTGGACAGGACCCTAAGCTGGAGGGAGACAGGCTGCATTTTTCCTCTTTTCCTGGAATTCCTCTCTTGGCATCGTACAGAAAGTCGGGCCGCTGTGGAGGCCGGTGGCCGGGGCGGGGGCGGTGCGCAGCGTACTCGCGGGGGTGTGGGGTGGAGTCACGGCGAAGTCTCATCTCCACACAAATGAAAATGCCATAAACACACTTTTCGGTTTGGACTCCTGCATTCAGGGCGCCTCATGAAACAGGGGAAACATATTTCAAATGCCTCACGAGTTCTCTGCTCCACGTTCGCTGTTCCCATCAAACCCAAACGCCGATTGTGCCCCTGCCGTGGGCGAGGCACCAAGCTCGGTGGTGGGGTCTAAAGACCGTGACAACCCGGCTCCATCTGCAGCGACACAGTGGTCAGTGGCTCCCAGGTGTTCCTGTCACCAGCCACGCCTGGCGGGCGGGCCTGACCCTGGCAGCTGGGCCCCGCAACGGAGCGCAGGGGTGATTGGTTAACAAGTTCCCGGCCACGCCGGCAGTGTTGCCCTGGGGACTGTGCTTTGAGGACCACGGTCCTGGGACCCTGGGGTCAATGTTCTCTGTAAAAAGCCACGGTAAACACGACAGGCTCGGCGGCCACAGACAGCGTACGAACGGGGATGGGACTGAAGGCCGGCAGGCCTGTGTGGCCAGGCTGGCCAACCCCAGGGAGGCGGTGAGGCCGGGGCTCGGAGCAGGGGGCAGGGACGGGCAGACGCGGGGGGTGAGAGCTCCGAGGAGCCAGCCGCACGGCCCTCTCACCTCTTCCCGAACAGCCAGAGAAGAACCAGGACGTGGGCTCGAGGACGAGACGGGGAAGCCACACTGGCCTGCAGGGGTGCGGGCCGGGGTCCCGCAGGGCTCTGCAGGGACAGGGGAGGGCACCGGGCTGACAACGCCGAGAAGCAGCGGTGGAGGAGGGCAGGTCTCCAGGCGGGGCCGGGAGGCACCGCGTGCTGCTCTCCTCACGGTCCCTGTGCCGTGCTCCGCTCTGCCCGGGCCCCCACGGCCGTCACGAGCCGGGCGGACGGCACCTCCCTTCCCAGCTCCCCCAGCAGGGGAAGTCACACGGCACACACAGGAAAGCACCTGCTGGTGGGGTTGGCCGTGTTCCTCCAGAGAAGAGTCGTAAGACTAAATAATCCCCATTCCTGGGGACCCCTCAGACATCAAGGCGCTGGGGGGGGAGAGCTCCGAGGAGCGAACCCTGTCACCACCGTTAGAGCGGGGCACCCTGGGCTCCGGCATGAACAGGGCCGGCCGAGCCGGCGCGCAGGCTCGCCGGGGATGTGGGTGCTGTAGTGAGGCTGGCGGGGCTCCTGAACGAACCGGTTCACACCCCGGGAGGGAACTGTGTCAATGCTTTTGCGGAAGACTTCCCACTCGGAATTTGCTTCTTCATGCTTTGCAATCGTAAGGCGACAAAATGCTGACCGAGCACAAACCATGCACATCGAGGAGGCGTCACCGCGCCTCCGGCTCTGTTATTTCCCTCCCCTCACACCCCTCACCGTAGTCGGCCGGCCGAGCAAATGGACCCTCGTAGGCGTTTCGGGTCATGTCACGCGGTGGCTTCTCAGCTCACAAGAAGCAGACGCCGAAGTCCCACCCCGTGTGGGTTCCCCCGGAATCGGATCCGGATTCGGATCTGAAGGCCGGTCATCTGGGGGAACACGCAGAGCCGCGACGAGAGGGCTGCGCTCGTAGGGGTGACCCGGCTGCACGCAGCACACGTGCGTCACCCGCGATGAAGTGCTCATCCGCGTGCTACAGCAACGGTCCGCGCTCATGCATCCTCACGTGACAGGGGCAGCAGCTGTGGCTCCTAGCCCCGTGATGGGAACGTAAGGTCAGCAACCACCGACCTGCCGGGATCTCCGCAGGCAGGGCCACGCCGTTTAGCCTTCATGGGACCCCGAAAGCCAGGGATGCTCCTCCCCATCGTCCTGGACTTGGCCACGGCCCCACGGCTTGGAGGTGACAGAGCACACACGAACTGGGAACCCCACCTCGGGCCCCCACCCCCGGACTGGGCTCCGCTCCTCTCCGACCCCGTGTCCACCCCACGCTGAGGGGTCAATGGGACAAAGCACCGGTTCCAGGCACTGGGCTCCACAGGAGACCCCTGTGGCCCCCCAGAACCTGCCTGCTGATGAAATGAGACAACGTCCCACATAAAGTGGGAAGACCAGCGACTGCTTTGGCAACACTCACTCAGCGCTCCGTGCCACACTCTCCGCGTGGGCAGACAAGAAGGCACACAGACCACGCTCCCACCCAGGAAAGGCTCTGGCATGTGTTTCCCACAGGCTGTCAGAGCAGAGGAGAGGCTCGCCTGTGGCCTGGCCTGGGCCCTTCCAGAAGCAGCAGGTGGCGGGGCAGTGGGCTCCGGGTCCCGTCCGGCCCCAACCGGAGGCAGTGAGCCTGCGCGAGCCCGGTGAACGGCAGAAAGCAGACCAGAACGACCGGGGACCCCGGGAGCACAGAGAGCGACTGATGCTCTCAACAGTCAAAGGAGGCCAAACGCGTCCTGGAGCGAACGGGGCGGCACCCACTCACCCCCGACAAGGGAGAACGTGTTCCTCCCGCGAATGGGATCGGCGATGCGCTGGCTCCCTTTGTCCCGCGGTGGGCACTGGATATACGGCTTCTGGTGTTTAGTCCGACCCCCGACCCTACCCCCTCCCTGAGCACCGTTCATATATTTCTACACAGGCAACTGCAAATCAGGGCACACGAACTCCCTTCACGGCACTGACCCGTTTACACCCAGGGGGAAGCCACGAGGAAAACTGGCCTTCACAACTTCTAATTAGGAAACGCGGTGCCGGGAGTCTTCTCCAGCTGGGCCGGTTAGCACAGCCCCGCCGCGCTGACAGCACCGCCCTGCACTCCAGCAAACGCTTGTCAAGATGCCAGAAGCAATTACCTGGCTGTTTAGAACGGAGTGATGGGGCCGGTGCCCTTCCCTTCCGATCACCCGTCCGAACCTTCTGGAAGCCGCAGCCGTCAGGCACTTCGTCAGGGGCCGCCGAACTGCCGTCCTTCCCGCTAACGCGTGCGGCCCTTACTGCGCCCCAGTAGGCCTGCGGGGTCGCCCACCCCACAGGCAGCCCCGGGTTTCCAGGTCCTAGGGAGACGTCCGCCAAGGACGGCCAACCAGCAGCCGCACGGTCAGCGAGTGACTCGAACGTGCCACCGAGCGGAAGCCCGGCACCGAAAACCCACGGCCTGCCGCCAGGACTGACCCCTGGCAGCAGGCGACGGAGCCCAGGGGTCATGAGGTGTGCGGTGCTGCAGAGCAGGAGACGAAAGTCCCCCAGCCACACATTCTCCGAGGGGAGAAATGCAAACATCGAAGAGAAATACGCTCCTTCAGAAGAAAGGACTCGAAGGGCTCAAGAGGGTTCCTCTGCCCGGTCAGACGACTCGGCCAGAAGGCCTCACGGGGGCTCAGCCGTCGGGCAGTGAGCTCTGCTCCTGGATCGTACCGTGACGTCTACACACGCTGCACCGCGGGGCGCCTCCTCACCCCGACCGACCCACGTCCTCGCGTCCCTCACCCACGCCGCGCACTGCCGCGTCCCCTCGCCTGCTCGAACGGTTCATAAATGGGGCGGAAAGTCCAGGAGAGAGGGAACAGAGAAACAGAGAGGCACAGGAAACAGAATCTGGACGTGGAAAGCCAGCTGCGCTCACCAGTCGGGACGCACGGCACTGACCGTGTTGTGGGAACCGTGTGCCTATTCCTTAAGTTTCCTATCACTTTGTATGAAATCAGCAAACTAAATTCCCTTTCGGCTCCACCAACAGGGGTGTGTCCCCTTCATAAGAAGCCTGTAGTGTCGGGCCACTGACCCCCACGGCAACCATACGCAGTCACGGGGTCTGCAGACAGTGATCCCAACGGCAGGATCCTTCTGCAGGGGGCCGAGGGCCGCCGGCCCACCCGGCCCGGATCTGCCCGACGGTGCCATTCAGCAGCTTGCAACAGGGGCGGCTACCTCATAATTTAAAACAAGAAACCATAAAAACTTCCTTTCCTCGTTAGCACGTTAGTGAGTCAAGTGCTCAGAGAGCTCATTTCTCTTCCTCGGGGACTGGAACTCGGTGCCACTACCCCGGGTACATCCACTGCCGAACCACAGAATCCTGATGGTCACCAAGCTATTTGTCATAACCTTTTTCCTGTATAGCACCAGGTACATTCATAACATGATAAAATTATATACAACATAAGAGAACTAATTCTTCAAAAGCTCATGTGTTAGCTCTTGCACGTGCGTGAGAAACGCTCGGCTTGCACAGCTCCGACCGTCCTGTAAACACGCCGGCGTCCTTTAGCAGATTCGAGGATTCAGGAAGTTGTCGCCACGGCTCTCGGGCAAACATCTGGTGTGCAAGCCCCCCTCCGCCCGCATATAGTACTTCAGTACACAACACGAGCACACTTAAAATGACCAAGAAACTAGGTTTTAAATAATCAACCCCATTTTCCCCAGAAAGCAATAGAATAAATGAAAGGCCACAGTCAGTGAGTATGCCGCCATGGCTGTAAAAGATGAAAAGACCGCCTTCTATCTGATTCCATTCACCGCCGCGTCCCGGGGTCCCAGCCGATCCGACTTGGGAAGCATTACGGCCCAGTGCTGGGACGAGCGACCACCTGTGGGACGTCTGTTAATGTTTCCGCACAAAAAAACACAGTCACCGACTGGGTCTGAACTTTGTCCGCTAATCTCTGCTGCGGAGAAGCTAGGACGGATGCTGGAGGGCGGGAGGGACCTGTGGCCACGAGGGTCACGGCCATTGAGGCAGGATCCCACTCCCTTTCAGGGGGCGGGGCCTGTGGAGTGAAATCCGCTGGCTTCTTTCCCTGGGGCCACATCAAGCCGCTTCACTGGGAATGCCACTTTACTGCCTGCCGAGACCCCTGGCCCTTCGGCCTCAGTGACACAGGACACCGAAGTGCAGCCCGGGGTGCTGGGCTCTCCACGCGGTTGAAATGATCGGGTTTCTAGAGCAGAGTACAACTTTGTAAGGAACTCTCCCTTCACCAGAAATTAATGGCCCCTGAAATCACTACTTTAGCAAAAAGAATTACTAAGGGCACCAGGATTTCCTACCAGTAAAATTCAACAGCCACCAAACTACAAAGACCGACAGCTGACCCCATCGGACGAAGTGCTGCCGATGCCCATTCCACGGCCGACGGCCACCACACGCCGAGATCGCTCGCTAGGTCTCAAGGCAGGTGAGCAGGAATAACCGGGGCCCTAGAAGCAAAGCTAGAACCAAGTTCTCTGTTTCTATCCAAACCATCCGTCCTGCACTGTCGCGGTCCGGGACAGACATAAGCACAGTCAGTGCGTGCTTCTCACCCAGGACAATGTGGAAAACCTCACAGCGAAATGGCATTTGCTCCGTCCACACAGGGGCCGCCGCAGACACCAGGCCCTCACTCCCCTGGGCACCGGGCTCTGTGTCTCAGAAGGAGCAGGGTGGTCCTCGTCCCGCACCTGCGGCCCGGTCCGCCGTGCGGTGATGGTGAGGCACTTGTGCTGACCGACCCTGCCGCCCCCCCGTCCCCCCGTGAAATATCGCGGTGCTGGGGAGACCGCGCCTTCCTCCGCCTGGGCTGGGCGCGTGTGCCCGCATGCGTTATGTCCAAACGGCCTTACCTGCTGCCTGTGCGACACCTCCTGTCGTCACGTTCTGGACACCGGCGCTCACTCTGAAGGTCACCGCTGGGCCCAGAACGCTGGAAGAGACCATGAAGAAGGAGCTCAGAACCGCCTCCGCACAGCGTGTCGCTTCTCTGACAGCCGCGCAGGAACACGGACACGCCGACAACACACGTGCATCGAGGGCACTGTTTGCTCCACACGTGACCTCCGCCAGGCTCCGGGTTTCGCGACACTGTGCCTCTTTGTCCCCATATTCCAGGAATTCTGTTGACAGGCTTTGCTTTTCTAACCCACACACGACAGTGCTCTTATAAAAAATTCAAATCAACCCCAACCAACCAACCGAGAACGAGCAGATATTCTTGCAAGGGAAAAAGAAAAATTGTTATGGAAACAGATTTTAGTATTTGGCTCCCACAGGAGTGGCAGGAATCAAAAGCAGAAAGGAAAGAGACTGGTATTTTTAAATTTCTCTTGACAGGAACCGTTTAAAAAACTTATCAAAGTCATTAAGAACTATTTAGTATAAAAATAACTAGCAGGGAATTGCCAGACAAGAATGATTAAAATTTTCAAAGCTTTTTAAATACTATGTTGAACATCAGTTTGAAAAATAAATCACTTTTTATATAATTTTATTCATCTGAAGGGGAGAGGGAAGAAGAAGAGAGGAGGGCAGGAAAGGAAGGGGGGG
>PITB01024153.1:0-13498 GCA_004024585.1 Paradoxurus hermaphroditus | reverse complement strand
ACTGCTCAGGCCCCTGGCCCCATTCGTCTGGATCCCCCGGAAAAGAGTATCCCTTCCATTCCTTATTTTTTTTAAATTAACAATGTTTATTATAACGTTTTTATTTTAATTTTTTTTTTTTGAGAGAGACATAGAGCATTAGCAAGAGAAGGACAGAGAGAGAGGGAGACACAGAATCCGAAGCAGGCTCCAGGCTCTGAGCCGTCAGCACAGAGCCCGACGTGGGGCTCAAACTCACAGACTGTGAGATCATGACCTGAGCCGAAGTCGGCCGCTTAACCAACTGAGCCACCCAGGCGCCCCTTATTGCAAATGAGGGTGCGAGGTGCAGAGCTTGTCCCACAGAGAGAGGAGGGGGCCGTGCAGGCCGCAGGGAGGTGGGTGCCCCCACCCCAGCACAGACGCTACTGAGCCCGGCAGTGGCTTGCAAGGGCCCAGAGGTGTCGGGGTGCAGTTGCAGAGCTGCCCGTCCCCGTGATCACAGCTCCTGCCGCTGTCCTCCGACGGGCTCTCCCGTTCCAGTGTCCTCCCTTGGTGCAGGGACTGGGCCACAGAACCTCACCCACGTGCATGGATTCGACTACCAAAATGACACACCCGTCCGCCATTGCCAGGCCCCTACTGTGTGTGCGGGAACTTTGCTCGTCCAAACCTGCCCCCGTCCCAGGGTGCAGGAAACCGGGGGTGCCAGGCCTCCAGCGGTCTCTCCGCCTGGTAAGTCACATCTCTCCAGACGCTTCCTCAAGCTGCCAGTCCTACCTTCTCTACCGCCTTTGTCAGTAGGTGGGAGACACAGTCACTGTTAACGGCGCTGCCAAACGGGGACGTGAGGAAAAGTAGGAAGAGTCAGAATAAAGGAGTAGCGAGGCCGTGCTCAACGAGAGCCGCGTGAAGGCTGCCAGGACACCCGCAAAACCGGGAACGAACCGCCACAGGAAAGCCCGCCCCCACTTGGCGTCCAGTCTCTGCCCTCCTCGCCTTCCCAGGCTCATCCGTCCAGAGGAGAGCGGCTGTTTCTGGGTCTTGCGTGGTCTCGACCGGGTCTGCTCTGAGCCTGTGCGCTCTTGTGGATTCGGACACAACCCCTGCTCGGTCCCACTTCTGTCCTGTTCCTCACGGGAGTGCCTGGCTCCCCTCCCCGCGGGCAGCCCGCTGTGCCCGGCCCAGTAAATGGAAGATGCGGCACAGGAACGCCAGCGCCCCCTTGAGCCCAAGGAGACCCTCAAATCAGCCCCAGCTCTGTGCAGCAGCCATGTCCCAGCCCGTGGACTGTCTCTTCGATTTCTTTGTACAAGAAGTGTCCACGCAGTCACAAAACTCTGCTGAAACTCTCTGAAAACGCCACCATGTTCATCCTTCCTGCTTGGTTCCCACTGCCAGTGGTTAGAGCCCTGACCTGAGTCACTGACTGTCCTGGGCCGACGCGTCCCCAAGGGGCCGTCCTTAGGAGCACGCATCGCCCACCCTCCAGACCCGCTCTCTCCACGCACACAGCTACGCCCCACACTGGCTCTCTGGGTCTGTATCTGAAGCTGCCCAGCCAGAGTCTCCTGTCCCATTCCCACCAGAGGTTCTGGCCCCCAAGCAACAAACACTTCTGCCTCTGTGCGTATCTCCCCAGCACAGTGATCACGGGCCTCCACCCCCTCCCAGCACAGTGAGCGCGGGCCTCTACCCACTCCCAGAGTCCCTCTTGGTCTGAACCCCCATCCACACTCCGACCCACAGCAGACCCCTCTCCGAGATCTGCCAGCAGGTGCAGGGCTGCCTGGCACTGGGCACGTTAATTGTCTTACGGGACGCTCAGAGCCTCCTGAATGGCTGGCTCTTTGCGGGCATGTGGGGTGTCCCTGCCAGGGCCTCACACTTGTGGGGGATGACAGATTCACAGCTGTGACCGAGTCGTGACACCGAATGCAGCTTCTTCTCCATTGAGAGAAGGTCTCGATCACCAGTAATGGACCTCACCTGCCATCGGAAGGGCACTGCGAACCGAACTCAACGACAGGACCTGTGACGCTTCCTATCCATCTAAACATCCGAGAATTCCAGGCGGACGGACTGACCGGACCTAAATCCTCCCTCAGGTGCAGAGGGCTTCCTCTGAAGACCCCACAGGCTTTCCCGGTTCCTGGCTCACCCACGTGGTGGAGGAGAGTGCATTCTTCCGCCCCCCATTCCCGTGGGGCTGGCAGGCGGGGCAGGGAGCTGCGTGTCACGGCCCGGCCAGCCAGGGACACAGCTGACACCTGGGAAGGCGCCTGGTGCTCAGGAAGCAGTCGGAGCGTCGGCTTCTCACAACCCAGCGTTGGTGACGCGGCACGGCCTCCGGGCCGCCAGCCCGGGCCCCGCCACCGGCCCGTCCTCTCTCGAGAATCTCTACAGAGGGAAGGAAACCCAGTTTTGCAGAGAACCTTCAGGGAGGGCCAGCAGTCCAAGCGAGTGCCACGATGGGGATGCAGACCTGCCCCCACATGTGACAACATCAAGTCTGTACACGAGCTGTCACTTGCAAGTGTGTGAACGTCCCCTCCGCTACGCCTGTGACCTCGCTGGCCTCAATTCACTCATCTGTAGAATGGGGAGGAACGCCCTGGCCCAGAAGCTCTGGCTTTCCCGTAGGAGCTGCTGCGGGAAGGCGACGCCCAGTGACACCCGTGCCAGGCAGCGTCCCGGGACACGAGGAAGGGAGGGCAGCCCTGTAGGGGCTGGGCAGAGAGCACAGTCCTTGTCCCCAAATGCTCCACGCATGTTCCCGCCGCACTCAGAGACCCCGCTGCCCCTTGGCCAAGCACCACCTTGTCCTGCCGGTTCAGGACACCCAGTCGTGCTGGGAGCCCGTGGGCGCTCACTGAGCTTCCCGTCAGGGGCTTCTGAGGTAAGAAGTGCTGTGAGCAAGACAGCTGGACCTGGGTGGGGATGCTGCGGTGTGCCACGGACACACAGTCAGAGAGATCCACACACCAGATCCCCAAACCAAACAAGGATTTACCTGACAACTGTCTGCAAGAGCGCGGAAGCGGTGATGGAACCCACCACGCACGCTGGAGGCACAAGGGACAACCACAAATGCGATTCTCTCAGCGGGGTCGACCTGCGAGTCACTTCCTTCCCCTTTTCTGTCTTGTGATCCCCGGAACATAACATATTAATCGATTGCCTTCGCCTGCAATAAACTGGTGCTTCTGAGCCCAGGGCCGTTTGCAAACAGGGGGTGAACACAAATGGCTTCATCCAAGAGCCCTGAGGGCTTTGTCCCTTCCAGACCCCAGACCCCAGGGGCACGTGGGCTGAAGGCACAGGGGAAGCAGAGGCTGTGTTGGGAAAGTATTTAAAATATCAGATGGAGAGACGCCTTAACGCAGGGCCAGGAAATGGCCTCCCTTTGCCCTGCTGGGGGTCCTCCAGTCTCAGGAAGCAGTCTGTGGGGCAGGCGGCCTCTGCAGAACCTTCTCCCTTAACTCCGTGCGAATGTATCACTCGAAGTGTGCAGACCAGTGCCCCCTCTGTTGGAAGTCGGTCCTGGTGCTGCGATTTTTTCCAACTTTGCATCACGTTGCTCTTAGCCATAAAGCACTTCAACATATTGTGAGCCAGCACCCTCTCTCATGTGTTCTGTGCCCGGGGACGAGGCAGTTACCAGATTTGTGGCTGCTTGCTGAAGGAGTGCCCTGCCTGCACCGCCCTCTCAGCAAACGTCCAACGGGGTGGGGGGAGGGGGGATGGAGCACCAGGGGACTCCCCCTTCCGAACAGAAGAAGTTTTGGTCAAGAAGTAATAAGAAGGTGATCTGGCCAACAGGCCTGGCCACCCACCTGCTCCAGCAGGCTCCGAGAGCATTCGTTCATGGTGACGGCAGGCGCGAGCACACTCAGGTCCCCAAGGAGCGGGGTGTCCCGCTGGGAGCCCTTTGGCACGCTCATCTTTGGACTCTGAGCGCTCCCACATGCCCCGGGAGGCCAGCCAGGGAGCAGGTGCAGCCGAAGCGGTCAGGTGTCTCGCACCGGGGCCCACCCCACAGCGCAGGGCCTGGACACAGGTGCTCGGCCAAAATCCAGAGAGCGAGATCGCGACTTTAAGATGGGACAGATACACACTGAGAAGCCCCGGACGGACAGTGCCTCGAGGTGAATCTGGGCAGGGTTCCGGGGGCGGGGTGGGGGGACCGGCGCCATGAGGCCCACGGTGCCAGGTGCTGCGTCATCTCGGGACCGAGTGTTCCCGGGATTCGGTATTCCATCTGTGTTTTTACATGCAAGATAGCAGAGGGCGTTAAGAAGGATGGAGTCTGGAAACGGCCCGCTCCTACGACCTGGCAATCACAGCAGCCACACAGGGCAGCCACTCGGCCATAGCTGCCACGAGGACCCCCCTTCCCTCCCGCCAAGAGCACCAGCGGGAATACCAGCCCTCCTGCACCGGCCTGAGCATCAGATGCACAGAACACACAGACGCAGCCTCAGGACAATGCGGAAGCCCAAAGCACTGGCGCCCTCTCCCCCAGCCTTCCTCTATGACATGGTGTTCTCAGCCCGGCTTCACTGTTGGTCCCCTTAATGGATTCCGTCTGCAATGTTAATGTCATACACATAGAATGTTAATGATGTTTATGTGCTGTGGCTCTTGGGGGGGGGGGCTACGCACCACCGTGACATCCGGGATCCATGCCCCCACACACCTGTGTTCTCTCTCTGGGAGGTGGTAGCACCCCACTGGTGGGGTGCGCTCTAGATGCTTCCCTGTGGTCTGCCGGGGCTCCAGGGACGCTCAGGGAGGGGCCACGGTCGCCTAGTCAGGACTTTGGTCCCCATGTAGACAGCCGGAGATTGAGGCCGGCGAGACCGTCCTGAGGCATTCTCCCAATCTCACGTATCAGCCCCTCAGTCCTAACTCAGGGGCGGTCTGTCTCCCAGGCTCGGTACAGTAAAGGGGCACCCCACAGGCCCCACAGCCATCCTCAGAAAGCCTGCCTGCAAGGCTGGCCCTGGGTCGCAGCGGGGAACGTGGCTGCCGGGGGGCTTCCCACCGTCCGTACTCCATCGCCAGGCCCTCCCTGCGCCCAAACAGCTCAGGACAAGTAGGACGTGAGCAGGTTATGGGGTGGGGGTGAGGTGCCAGGAGCTACTACTGCCCCTAGGACCATGCGGCCTGGGCTGTCCTAACCTCTTGTTCAGCTCAGCTTCTTCAAATACTCGGGGAAAACAGTCCCACAGGCATAATGCTGGCACAGAAAGGGGAATTTCTGTGTTAAATCAGCAAATAAAAAAATAAATAAAACAGATTCCTGGAGCCTTGCAAAGTCTCTGAGAAGCAAATGTAACATCTAATATTAGAGCCGGCAGGGAGAAGCTTTTTTTTTTTTAGAAAGTCACTTGTTAATAAATAGAGTTCCTCACGCAGATCCAAATATTCCAACTGTATTGATACAAAAAAAAAATCGGTGTTTAGATCGGGGAGAAATCATTGAAATAGATGCAAAGAAAGATGAACCTCAAGCTATAAGGAAAAGTCTATGTTTCATTACAAAATAGAGAAACTAATTCTTTTCTTTGACTTTCAGATTCTCATTCAGATCCAACCAGTAATTGTTGGAAACACACTATGGAACACTCCTGTTATTTGGAGAGTTGTGTCTTACAAGGTCAACCCAAGCACAGATTTAAGGAACACTGAGCCATGGCTCCCGGGATGCACAGGCCTGGGCTCTGCCCCGACCCCAGTCACATTTTCCCAGCCAGTGTACGTGACGCCTTGTTTCACGTGTGCTTCCGTTTAAAGACACCTTATTGATGGACTCGTTGCTTCATTACCGTTGAACTCACCACCTAGCACGCTGTAATTCGTGCCTGAACTAAGCTTTTCTCATACGGCATATTCTCCAAGGCACAGCCCAGCCTTCTTGCACGTAAGAACGCGACGCATTATGCTTGGGGCTGTTCCAAACATTGAGATCACCAACAAAAAGCACGACGATGTGGAAAGTGTAGCGCCGGGCAGTGAAAGGACACGTGCACAATATGGGCTGTACTGAGAGTGCAGGCGTCTCCTCGTTCAGCCTCAGCTGGGGACGTGCTGCAGAGAGACTCAAAACTTCAGCCCTCTGCAACGTGTCTTCGAGCGACCACGAAGAGCTGTACTGATTTTGGTGTTGTGAATACGTTTGCAAATATGGAACCACAAAACGGACCTACTGTGTTCCCTAGTGTCTGTGTTAAGCATGTTCACACACATCCATGACCGTATTGTCTCTATCACATTTTACAACTTAATATTGTAGAGTTTAAGGGGTTTGTGGCCCAGGTGTGTACCTGTCCTTCCTTGTTGTGTGACATCAGCGCATGATGCCCTTTCACCTGCAAGGGACAATGCTGCGTATCTGGGGAGGGACTCTGGGTGGCCGGTGGCACAGAACCTCCCCTTAACTGACCCCGTGGTCCTCTGCCCCCGCCCATCGAGAGTGGTCTGCTGCTCCTGCAGCCCCTTCCGTGAGGTCCGTACTCTCGGGCCTTCGTGGGCTCACAGCGATTCCGCACGCCATGCCATGCTGCCCTCTGACCCAGGCAGTCGTCCCCCATCTGGAACGACGTGGCAGATATGAGGGCAAGATCAGCCACTTCTCTGCTGACCCCACGGCTTTAGGATGGCGAGCTCACGGCCAAGCTACGTGGGGCCCCTATGGGCAGGCTGGGCGTGCACAGCCCACCCTACCTACCGCGAGGTGCTCCGCCCCGACGGCACACGTCACACGTCACACGAGTCCATTTCCCTGCAGGACCATGGACTCTCCCAGAGTCAAATTCACGTATTGTGAGAGGGGACACCTGCTTACGGTGGAAGAAACGCCAACAGGTGGAGCCTGCCTGCCAGAAGCAAACCCTGCCCGCTCAAGGGAGAGAGAGTCTTCCCGGTCTCAGACCAGGGAACCACGGGGGGGCACGTGCGTCCGGCGCAAGGCCCCCCGCGGCCCCTCCTGGAGACCGTGTCAGGAGAACAAAACCGCACATCGCCGTTAGGAGCCAGGCTGGAAAGAAGAGGAAAAGGCGTCTCGCTGACACCGGCGGCGCCCACTGGCTCAGAGCTCCCTGCAACCAGCTTCAGCAGGCGGTGCGCGTGCACGCAGGCGACGGGCCGCCGGCACTGCTGCTCAAGCTGGTGGCCTCCAGTGTAGACACAGGCGGTCCTGAGCTCCGACTGCAGCATTTCCACCCGACGTTTCCTAGTGGCCAGAACCTAGTCACGTGTACGTGTTCATATATTCACATATAATTATATAACATAACAATGATTATACATCCATTAGAATATCGATAAGTACTCACTTTCTTTTACACGGTCACAGAACATGCTAACGAGGAACGGAAGTAGCTTCTAGCATTTTAATACTGTTATATTGCTGTTTTCCCAGAATTTCCTAGCCTCTCATTTAAGGCTAATAAAACAGACAAAACCCCCATCAACCTGAGTGTCGGGGGTGAGAGTCCGCCTACACGGTCTTTCCTTTAAATGAGGACTCTTTAGAAATCTTTTTTCCTACTTTTATCACTGAAGACATTTTACAAGAATCTAATGCTCTGCCTTTATAATATCAAGATACTGACATATGAATCTTCTTAATAACTGTGAGTCGCCAGGTGAGGCTTCTATGTGTTAATTTTCACTGCACGACACTCGAATCTTATGAGTTGCAAGACATTGGACTCAGCCTGTGCTCAGACCAATATCTCAGGTGTGAAGAATGGGGAAGGCAAGCAATTCCCCGACGAGACCTTATTTTTCTTGTTAGTTAACACAGTGTCCAAAATGTGGAACACAAAAATCCCCACCAACCGAGGGCTCCGCTCCGTTTCCTTGATCTGAGTGCTGTGTCTCCACCACACTGACAGGTTATAGATGACACAGGGTCACTTGTATCAGGTCAGCCCTAAGGTCTACAGTAAAGACAACAAACATGACCACAGTTTTCCTTATTAATGCTGGCTAAACACACCGTAGCTTTGTACTTAGAGATAAACCTCAGGAACTAGACCCCCTCAACTTTGGGGGGATAAAATGACGATCACAAAGCACATCTGGCAGCAACAGGTAGTTGTAAGGTTAATGGTGAAGCTTTACGACGAACATAAAAGTCAACACTGCTCTTTCCGACTGGCACGTTTCCTGACAGTTTTTAGAAATTAAAAAAAATACCTCTGATACGACGTCTAATTAACACGTTTCTTACTAGCATGCTCTGCCTTGGCTTAATGCACTGACCTGTGCTTTGTCTATTTGGTCCTGGATTTGGGGTAAACCCTGTAACACGGACAGACAGGATGGAGGGAGGGAGGGGGGAGGCAGGAATGGTGCAGGATGGAGAATGGGTGACGGACGAGGGATGGATAGGAGGATTTTATAGAGAGAGGGAGAGAGAGAAAGAGAGCCTATGCTAATGAAAACATTGAGATATTTTCTCAAAACCCTATCTATGGATTGCTTAAGAATATTTCTACATTAATTTTCCCCATCTACGGGTTACATATTCGGTGAATCGGTCATTCTGCACCTTACTCATTATTAATTAAAAAACCAAAATGCTAATAAAGGTCCCAAAGTTACCAAACAAAATCAGGAGACTTTCTGCGTCTGACTGAACACGTGCGGCCACGTAAGACCAAGAAGATTTCTTTATATGCGTACATGGTCTTGAGGGCTGCTTAAACTGGCCTCCGGCCTAGCCTTCGGGCCGAGGGGCTGGAGAGGCCGGCCCGGCACCGCGGCCTCGAGCGCGCGCCTCGAGCGGGTGTGCGAGCACAGGGCAACACGATGGCACAATTTAGACCCAACGAGATTCATTTGGCCATGCCCTCATTTTACAGACGAATAAATTAAAACGCATGGAGCTTTAAGGATTAGCCCCAAATAGTCCAGTGTTAGTACTGATACCATAGGCTGGGAAGGAGACTCCCGGAACCCCCCGAGAGCGTACGAACACTACGGTAACCAGGCCGTCCCACGCCGGCCTTCACCAGCGTCCCTTCCTGGCTACCGGGCCCAGAACCACGTTGCTCACACTTTCATTACCTCACACCGGAACTGACCCTGAGTTGTTTTCGGGGGTCACCAGCTTCTTCCTCGTCTTTTTCATCAGCTGTCCCTAACTGCACAGTTTGGTAGGGGACTAATCCAAGCCATCAACAGAAAATGAGTTCAATCTGGCTGCTACAGAATCATCTCTGCATGCCTCATTCCGTCCAGGTCAAATTACAAAACTCTAGAATTCCATGAAACAGCAAAATACTACACACATACATCCCTAAAGCATACTTTCCATTACCATACTTTCTGCACAAGTGTATATTTCTGCCTCCCAAACATCAGGCAATTGCTTTCCAAAATATCTAACTGGAGGACTCACAAAGGAGGAAGGGCTGGGAGAATCAACTCCTATTTGTCTGAGGAAACACAGAGTCACAAAATTATTGCACGATGATTTAACACAAACCTCCACCAAAACATAACACCAATGATGCTTTATCTACCTAAAGGGTTGAGCAGGTGCTTTACTGTACAGATTGTCTCTTCTTTGCAATTACTGTGTGATTACGTGCAATTTGGGAATTCCTTTCTGTCATTAGGGAATGCCTTACCTTGTGCTCTTTCCTCCCATGGAGTATTTAGAAGAAAACAGATTAATCCGTATTTATGTTTTGCTTGTAAAGCATTTGCTTGGCTCTTAGTTGCCAGACCAATGTACTGTTTTCCAGCCACACGTGAGAGGTGATGTGTTTGGTCACAGGAAACCTGCGTGCACCCACAGCAGCGCCCGCACGGCCGGCTGGGCCCATCTGACCGGGGAGCGAGCACATCCAGCATGTGTGCAGGGCCGAGGGCCCCGGAGACGTCTCTTCCAAGGCAGCTGGACTCCCGAGGTATGTGAGGATCAATAAATTTAGCAAACAAATAACTGAATTACTAGTGACAAATATTTAGAAACAAAAGCAGCACTTGAAAATTTGGACTAAAGATTTTTATTTTCTTGTTTGTTTATTTTGAGAGAGACAGAGGGTGAGAGTGTGTGTGCGCACCCAAGACGGGGAGGAGCAGAGAGAGAGGAAGACAGGGGATCCCAAGCAGGCTCCGCACCATCAGCACGGAGCCCGACGTGGGGCTCGAACCTAGAAACTGTGAGATCACGACCTGGGCTGAAGTTGGACTCCTAACCGACTGAGCCCCCCAGGTGCCCAACGAAGGCTTTTTCTTGCAGCCATCAGCTGTGGAGTGCTCCCCGAAGCCAGGCAGGAGCCCCCGTCCTGGGAAACGGAGGATTCCCGGCCTGCCGGGCCTCTTAGCAGGGGCGTCTCCTGGCACCGAGGCCCGCTGTTCTGTTTCTTGGTTTGTTTTTGTTTCTCTGGACACCCCGGCTGCTCGGTGCCCGGCCAGGCTCCATGCAGGAGCGAGTCACCGCGCTCCTCAGTTAGGGCCACCTTGCACGCTTCTCCTGTCCTTCCCTACAGTTTTGGCTCTCCCATGGGGGAGGGAAGGACTCCTGGCAGACGTTAGAGCCTGCCCGTCGGGACGAGGCCTGAGGAAAGCGTCCTGACTTGCCCACTCGGTAGTCGTGGGGACACCAGTGTGCTCGTAGCGCCTCTGACTCAGGAGAGAGAGGAGGGCGAGTAGAAATGAGATCTACTTTGTTCTTCTGAGAAGAACGAGAATGAAGCTGAGCACAGGATTCTAGTATTGGCAGCACAGGCAATAAATAAAATTTATATTTTACCACGGTGCTTTGTTTTATTTCAGTGTAAATATAATTTTTTCATGTGTTCACGTATTTCTTGGTTTAAATGACGTTTTATTTTCATAGCGTTTTATACGTGGAGCGCTACCCTCTACTGAGTGCAGAGTATCTGCACGCAGTTAGCACTTAACCCTCCAATGGCTCTAGTGCAGGCGCCGGGACGCCCGCCCTCCAGAGGAGCAAGAAGAGGCGAGGCGTAGCTTGCCCGACACCTTAAGGCAGTGGAAAGACGGATGCAGAACTCAGGCCAGGTTGACTCATTCATTCATTCATTCATTCGTCAGTCCATCAGTCAGTCAGTCACTGAGCAAATACTGAGCACCTGGTACATGCCCAGCACCCTCCTAGGCTCTGAAGTTACATCGCTGAGCAACAGGCCCAGGCCCTGCCTTCAAGGACAGCAGTCTCTTCTGAGTCAAGGGATTATTATGAGGAACCACAGCGTCTCTCCGAGCACTTACTGGGACGTCTAGTCCAACACACAATTTTGCCACCCACCCAACACGCCACAACGGGGGTCCGTGTAAGCCTGGGGAAAGGGTTATCCTTGACAATGGAACCTATTCACAGTTAGCTGTTAGAGTAGCTTCGTACGAGTGACAAAAACACTAGCGTACTGGCGCAGGCTAGCCACGCGGAGGGCTCACACGGTAGGCAGGGCCTGATGAGCTCTTGGCTCTGGGACCTCTCAGAGGGCCTCTGAAGAGATCCCATCAGCCTCACAACCAGTTATGCGATCTCCGGGGGCCCGGCGCAGAAGGGAGATGGCGGGGCCCCTGTCGAAGAATAACGTGTGAAGACTTTCGGGACAGCAGCAGAAGAGCACTAAACCGAGTGGGGGCCTCCTGAGAGCTGTTACTCACGTTAACAGCCCACGCCATGTGCTGATCGCCCACATTTACAGGTAGGGAAACTGAGGCTTGGAAGGGTAAGTCACTTGACCTGCTCCTAAACTGAGATGTCATTTCTCAACAGAAAAAGGGCTCAACGAATACCTGAAATACAAACATCTTCACCCGAAGCCCAGGGATTCACTTACAATGAGAAAGGGCCACCCTTCACTCACGTGGACCCGCTCCTCCCTCCCCCGGTCCCACCCTCAGTCTTCAGACAGGGCCGGGGCAGTCTCATCATAGAGTGACACGCCCTTGAACCCACAGGGTAGCTGTCTCTAGCCCCTCGGTCAGACCTGTGCCAGGGGCTCGCAGCTGTGAGCGGCGTTGTTGACCCCGAGCACAGTCTTTGTCGCTGTTAATTTGCAGTGCCCTGGCACATCCCCCGAGTCACCCATGCTCTGTCATCGCTTGGGCTGCAGGCCAACGAGGCCAACCCGGTGAGCCGAAGGCCACTCTGACGCTTTCTCCAACTTCCTCTTTAACGTCTCCATAAATCGGAGAGACAAGACAGGAGCCAAATAAACACAATTCTGCCCTAGGAAACTGAACTCCCACGGCTTCTCGCACCTGGGGAGGGAGGTGAGGGGGCCGGTGGGGGTGCGAGGCATGGGAAGGAGGGACGAAGCGGGCCTCAGCATCACTGGCACTCACAGGATGGACCTGCCGGGCTCCCCAGGCCCGGACCTGTGCAAGGAGACCCTGATGAAAAGTGTCAGTGTGGGGAGTTCCCACCTCCGCACCTCCAGGAACTGTCTCGAGAAACAAGAGCACTGTATTTTCATCAATTCAGTAAATCCCACAGATGGGACACTGAAGTGCTTCTTGCATCAGGAGAACACAGGAAGATTGATCACAGAATTAGGCTGTCCTCCCGCAGCGCCCTCGGCTGATCCGAGCCTTCTCGGGGCTGATCTGAAGGCTCAGGAGGAGCGCCGACAGCAGCCCCCACCTGACGACGGAGTCTCCTTTGTATCTCGGGTCCCGCGGCACCGCCCACCTGGCAGCCCGCACATCAATCAGCACCTCGGTGGACAGCCGTGATTAGATTATAAAATCATGACTGTGGCCGTCGCGTGTCTGCTGGCATAATTACATCAGCATGCTAATGCCGTTTTAATGGTCTCTAATGATGTAATAAGAAATAATGGAATTTATTTGACAGCTACATAACCATTAAGAAAACATATTAAGTATAACTGGTACTTCCATAAAAACAGACAGTCTCTGAAAGCTCCGGCTTGCATGGTGGCCCTTCCTCGTCTCCTGGAACAAGGAACAGCCATGGCCATGCAGCGGCCTCTCCTGAGGCCTCCACAGAGCCGGGTCATGTATGCCCCACTCGGGAGGAGCAAAGTTCACAGCACAGCACACACTTGTGCGTGCACACACGCAGTAAGGAAGACCCAGAGGTGTGGCACAGACATGAACTGGCAGGACTGGGGTGGGGGTGGCTGCAGACAAGGCTCTGGCACCAGGAGGCGCAGCTTGAGATTTGAAACATGAGCTCTATAGAGAGCAGGGGAGACTGGGACATCTCCAGCCACAGGGAGGGACCCACCTGAGAGCCACAGACCGGACTCGCAAGGGCTTAAAGAGAAGGCAGTGGTGTCAGATTTGGCTCCCCCCTCCCCCGCCATTTTCTCAGCAAAGAAGACGCTGTGGCAAAAGACATTTACAAAAGATTAGGTCTGGCCACCAACTTGGCCCCCCTCTGTGCCCCAAGCCTCCTCCAACACGAAAGGGCTTTGCGTGGGAAGGACTGAGACCCGAAGTCGGGAGCAGACCCAGGGTACAGGCCTGGGACCGAGACTGCAGCCAGCTCCCC
>PITB01024152.1:0-24618 GCA_004024585.1 Paradoxurus hermaphroditus | reverse complement strand
AATGAATCTAAAATACCTACTAGTATTCATGAAATGTTTGTTGAAAGTCTGAAGAGCATTCTGGTAGACTACAGAAGACAGGTAAGTAGGGTGATCTGAAGTGGCGATTTGCCTTGGACAGTGTTGGTATAAGCAGGTCAAACAGACAGGCAAAGGGATCCCAGGCTGAAGGAAAAAGGTGACATCCCTCTAGCCTTGGCTATGGCTTGTGGCAACTTAGCACAGCAGTGGTGCGTGTGTCTATGCACATGCATGTGTGTGTGTCTGTGTGATGCCTAAGATCTACTGCTATGATGTGTTTCCCTCTATCCTGAAAACACCCTGGGTTTCAATACATGTGATAGGAGAACCAGCAGTAATTAATTCCTTCTATAATCTGAAAACAGAAAGAAAAATAATGACTCCCTTCCTCACGCTGATTACCTTCTAATGGCATGGATGCTCTGAAGTCCTCCCCAGCTATAATTGTTAATATGTATTCGCCATACGATTGATTTTTGAAAAAGGCATAGAACATTACAGATAAGCTTGGAGCTCGTGCTTCCTCTATTATCATCCTTAGAGGCAATTCCCAATATGAATTTTGTAGCCCTTAATGCCTATGTTTATTATGAAATGTATCCATATATAACACAGGTAGTTGCTGTTTAAAATGTTTTTTTTACATAAAGATTTCATACTTAATACTTTTTAACAACATGCTGTCCTCTCCTTTTCTATTCAAGATTGCATTTTTTTGAGATACATTCATATCCATTAGACACATAAGTCTAATTAACTCATTTTTATTTTTATTATTAGAGTAAATGTATGAAAATATCACAGTTTATTCACCCATCCCCTGTTGAAGGGCGTAAGTTGTTTTCAATTTTTCTCCATTGCAAACTAATGTTACAATGAACGCCTTGGATTCCCTGGTACATATGAACAAGCGTTTCTCTAATCTAGAATTGCTAAGTCATTGGGTATGCACATTTTAAATTTCATTATATACAGCCAAATTGCTTTCCAAAGTGATTGTGCTAATTTAAACTCCCATCAGCAGGGTATGAGGGCTCAGTTTTCTCACGTCTTTACCAACAGTTGGTGTTGACACTCTCTGTAATGCCTGTCAAACTATTTGGTGTGAAATAGTGTTTCACTATTGTTTTAATTTGCATTTCTTTTATCACTGGTGAGGATAATTATCCTTTTATAGGTTTACTGACTCTTCTGGATTGTCTGCTCCCATCACATCCCCACTTTTAAGTTATATTGTTGGTCTGGTTAAGCTGATATGTAACTTCCCTACCTGATGAGGATTCTAATCCATGTTGGTCTTCCACATTACACGTATCTTTTCTAAGCCTGTCATTTTTTTCTTTAGCATGTTTCATGATGTGTTTTGTAGAGGAGAACAGTTTTTAATATTTATGTAATCAGTTTTATCAATACTTTACTATGAACTACTGATTTGAGAGTTTTCCAAGGAATCTAGTTCTTATCTTCTAGCCAAACATTATTATCCTACATTTTCTTCTAATTTAAATTGTTTTCCTATTTACGATTCTGTTATTTTTGTGTATTCAGAGTTTCAAATGAAAAGTCATGCCATCAACTGAGTTTTCTTTTATTTCCCACTGATTTATAATACCATCTCTACCATATGCTTGTTTTCTCATATATTTGAGCTTATTTAAGGGTTATGAATTCTGCCATCAAACTGGCTTTCTCTCCATCCTCCAATATCACTGTTTTAATTTCGATAGCTTCAAAATGTCTTCATGGATAGATAGCTAAGTATTAACCTATTTTTTTCTCCCCCCCCACCACAATTATCTTGCCTAATCTCTGGTGTTTGCATATATAAGTGAATTTTAGAATAAGTGTGTAGTTATCAGGGAAAGATTCTGCTGGGATTTCATTTGAAAGATCATTAACTATATCTATAATTCATGTCAAATTAATCATTTTGTGATTTTTTAAATATTTTTTTAACGTTTCTTTTTATTATTGAGAGACAGAAAGAGACGGAGCATGAGTATGGGAGGGGGAGAGAGGGGGAGACACAGAATCCGAAGCAGGCTCCAGGCTCTGAGCTGTCAGCACAGAGCTTGACGTGGAGCTCAAACTCACAAACTGCGAGATCATGACCTGAGCTGAAGTCAGACACTTAACCAACTGAGTCACCCAGGCGCCCCCATTTTGTGATTTTTAACATTTCCATTTATGGTAATGGCATATCTCTCCATATATTTTGTTTTCTTTTATGTTTGTTAAGATTCTTTTGTAGTTTTTCTCCAGAAGTTTTTCTCATGTATTTTAAATTATATTTATAGAAACCTTAGAAATTTTTTGTTGGCTATTATGACTATACTTGTGTTATATTATTACTGATTATATACATATTTATATATTATTCAACACTTCCAAGATCTCAAAGATCTTGATTTACTATGTTGATAATCTTCTAATCCCTAAATAATTAATGACAACTTCCAATTTTCATGTGTCATTTCTTTTTCTTGTTTATTGCATAGTTAGGACATTAAGATGACTAGTAATGGTGATTATGGGGACACTGTACTACTATATTTTCTCAACTTTAATAGAAATGGTTCTAAAGCTTTCAAAAATGAGTATTACATTTGCAATAGATTTTTGATAGCTGCTTATTATCAAATGAAGAAAGTATCCTGCTATTGATAATCTACTAAGAGTCTTATCATGAATAAACTGTAAATTGTTATATCTAGATATTTATGTTTTTTAATTTTTTGTTTGTTTGTTTGTTTGTTTGAGAGAGGGAGAGTGCATGAGCAAGTGGGGGTGCGGCAGTGAGAGTGAGAGAGAGAGAGAATCCTGAGATCCAGGCCCAGCACAGAGCCCAAGATGGGGTTCCATCTCACAAACATGAGATCGTGACCTGAGCTAAAATTGAGAGTCAGATGCTCAACTGACTGAGCCACTCAGCCGCCCCTATTTGTTTTCTTTTTTAATTTGCTTGTGTGTTGAATACATCATTCCTTGATAGATTTTTAATTTTATTTCTCAATGAATCATACTGCCTTTACATGATACGTTCTACTAGGCCATGATATTTGTTAGGTTTTAAGTAGTGCTAGTATTTTATTTAAGATTTTAAAATTTATCTTATTGTATTTAAAATTTTATTTTATTTAAGATGTTTTAAGTATTTTATTTAAGATTAGTATTTTATTTAATATTTTTAAATTAAGATTTTTGCAGCCAATAAATTTCTTTTCTTGTATGTACTTTTAAATTTTGGGGGGTGGAAGATTTGTGTCTAATGTCATTGTCTTTTCTAACTTTCTTATTTCAATCCATAGAGTTCCTCTTTACTAGACTATTCCACCTACTATTTTCCCCAGACATGCTAGATCTTGAAAAAATCTTGGACTGTACTGATTGTATTGCCTATATATGCATTTTTCTGAATGTAAAACAAATTATTATTTTTCAATGCCTACTTACTATTAAATTGTGCTCTAAGAGAAATAACTGAAATTCTCAAGTAGAAAAAAAATAAAAGTATTCATTTAGCCTACTCATCTTAGCAATGACTAATTGTTAAATTGCCAGATAAATCAAGGAAATATTTCCTTTCACAGTAACAATTAATTAATGATAATTAAATCGGTAGCTTACTGTTTGCTGGACACTGGGCTAAGCATTTTGTGTACATGATGTTATATAATATTTACAGAAAGTGCTATTCTCAGTTTAGAGATCAGAGAACTTGACTAAGCGGTTTAAATAACTTAAGAGTACAGAGGTGGTAAATGGTGATTTTCATCCAGTCCTGACTCAAAATCACATACTCTTAACCATTTTGCTACACTGTATCTACACCAAGGTTTGAAGACTCTAATGCCATCCATGATAATTCTATGCCAGCACATATCACAGTCTCCTGGTTAACATACCTTTTATCTTTGAACTTTCTGATGAACAGAGAGGAATTCAGTTCCAAGACTGAACTGTTCCAAAACATTCTGGTGTTTTGATTCATCTTAGTTATGTCTCATTTTCCCATCTTCTTACATTACATCAAAGAAGTATCTACTCATGCTTTGACATGCTTCCTTCTTCTATGTCTTCTTCCACACTTTTGGTTTTCTCATTGTCTAGTCATTCTTATTAATGCACATTGATTTTTCTATACTTTTATACCAGAAAAAATAGAAGTCAGGAAAAAATTTTTTAAAAAGGAAACAGAAGGGCGCCTAGGTGGGTCAGTCTGTTAAGCATCTGAGTTTGGCTCAGGTCATGATCTCGCATTTTGTGGGTTTGAGTTCTGCATTGGACTCTGTGCTGACAGCTCAGAGCCTGGGTCCTGCTCCAGATTCTGTGTCTCCCTCTCTCTCTGCCTCTCCCTCACTCTCTCTCTCTTAAAACTAAATGAACATTAAATTAAAAAAAAGAAAAGAAAAGAAAAAAGAAATTGTCCTACATGAGACTACCTTGACTCCAAGGCAGGATGCTGATAATGGATTCTCTGCTGCCTCTGAGTATGGTTGGTGGTTTAAGCTGAGAGAAGTCCAGCATTTTCATGAAGTAACTTGGATGCTTCCATAACCTGGGCCTCCCTAACAGGCAATGTGCCTCAATTTTATCAATGGGTAAGGGTTTCTTTGACTAGCCAGGCATAAGACAGAACATGAAGGCTGAGCTGGTTGCCCAGTGGTAAATGTTTTCCTGTTTCTGTAACCTACTTGCTGTCAACTCTATTTTCCTTTATGATGTTTAATTGAAATCACAGCCTAATAAGGTCTAGTCAGTCCCTTTCCTTTGGCTGAAGACTTGACGTTACTGCCAACAAGAGAGCAATTTCTGGAGAAATTGAAAGCTTCAAGGGCTATTAAAGGCCATAGAAATGGACTGTTTACATGATGCATTTCCCTCCTTATGTTTTAACAGATTAATTTGCTCTTAAACTGATGTTTCCCTCAACAATGATGATTTTCATTTGATAGTCTTGGAATATCCCTGGGACTCAAGTCCAGCCCAATGAATCTAGATTTTTGTTGGTTGAAGTTCAGGATCTGTGACCTCACCTGAATTAGCTACCGGGAGTATGCTTGGAAATTTAAAAAAATGTGTTTTTACATTTCCCCTTTCTTTTAACCCAGTTCAGATGACACGTCCCTATGAATTTTCCTTCATTTCCAAATCACATTACTATGTCTTTAATCTACATATCCAGAAAACTTCTGTTTGAGCCATTTCATTTGATCCTGAACAATGAGACCCAATGCAGCAGATGAGAGGACATAAATATTGAAGCAGGACAAGAATGTGTTTGAATCCTGGGGCAAGTATTAACCAGTTGGGTAATCTTGAGATCTCAGTATTTCATTTTTTTTGCAAAATGATAATATTGAAAATAATCATGATTATAATAATACCTGTCTTATCTAGTTGTTGAGAAAATTCAATGATGTCACACATATATTAGACTTGGTACACAGGAGAGATAGTCAATAACTATGATTTCTCTATTTTTTTATCTCTACCATCAAGAGTACATGTAAAGAACAGCACTTGTAGAAAGGATGAAAATACCTACTTTTGATAACACTAAATATGCAGGGTAATCTGTTACATCATGTAATGTACCTTTTTTTTGGCACTTAGCTACCCTACTAGACTTTATTTGAGGTAACCTCATAAAGCATTTTGTTTCACACAGGAACTTCATTTTTGAAAGCCACCTAATGGCATTAAAATAAAGATTAAGAAAAAAACACTTGGGGGAACTCACTATTAAAGTGAATCATGTGCACTAAATTCTATTCCTGAAATTACTATTACAATATATGCTAACTAACTTGGATTTAAATTAAAAAAGTAAAGTGAATCATGTGGTTAATCCTTTTGTATAAAGTAAAGGAGGCTTTTGAAAAGTGAATAATCCCTTGTAATTTATCATGCTTATATTCAAATACCTTGAATATCAAGTATTCAATATAATCTTATACTTCTGCAAACAAAACAAAATAAAACAAAACAAAAAAACAAAAAACAAAAAAATCGCCAAAGACAGTTGCCACTAAAGCCAGGAATGAATGGGTGTAGATAGATGACATTCTTCCATTTTGTGGAATTTGTTTCTACATTTTTATGAATTAATATAGAAATGGGTTAGTACACATATGGATTCTCCACAGCACAAACTCCTAAGACTTTACTTTTAGGAATACTCGAAGAGCGAAGGGAAAATGAGAAACAAAACATTTACTGAACATCTATATGCGAGCACTATGGTAAGCATTTTTTATCAACATTTCACAATTATTCATCACGATGCTATGAAAAGCATTGCTCTCATTTCATTGGTCAAAAAATTAGGCTCTAATAGGCAAAGTAATCTACGTAAGAATCAAAGCCAAGATTTGAAATCAGGTCTTCCCAATGGCAAATCCCCTCCCAATTTCAGTAAAGTATTCCTTCTTGAAAACAATATACTGAGTTGAGGCAGGAAGTAAAATTTAAGATTTATGTGGTGTTTACCATATTCTGGGGGTACTTAGAAATATCTTACCATGAATTATCTTGAAGCCTCATTTTTTATTTTGGTATGGAACATGGGCCTAAACCACAGCTCTGAGGCAATCTTCAGTGAGGTCTTGAAGGAGTTAATACTTTTCCCTTTTTTGATAGAGGATGAAACCTGGACTTAAGCTAGAAGCCACAAAGTGGAGTATTTATTAAATACACTTATTTCCCTTTCATCTATTTGGCCAATGTTCCCAACCATAATCTAATTTCCTCTAAAACTTTCCATGGAGCAGAATGTTGGTTCCAAATCTTGAAATACTGAAGGAATCATTTAATGACTAGTGGTGAGTTTCTATGAACTCACCCCAGAATTGGTAATGAGTATTTGGAGAAGACTCATGGGTAGGCTCCAAGTCTCTCCAAAATGCTGCTAGTTGCAGTCAAGAACTTTCTAGAGGTGTTTGAAAGTTCTAGATGACTTTTAAGGGAGCCTGTTTAATTCAGTTTGAGAATAGCGTGATATTGAAGTCAATGGTTTGAGCCCTCTGTCCCATTCCAGTGCTCATAGACTATATTCCTCACTCTAACCAACCATTTAGCAAATAAATAATGTATGTTGTAAACATGCAAAACAAAACAATGGAGATGGCATAGTGTGAATCATTAACTCTGTCTAGTCATTCAATATGAATTTGCTAAGAGCTCATTTGGTACTAAGCTGTATAGCTACAACGTGAGCATGGATTGCCATTGAATAAATCATAGACAAAAGGGGACACATAAATTATGAAATGTTATGATGAGTCCCATGGTAAAGGTACGTATAAATCACATCTGGGGGCACCTGGGTGGCTCAGTCAGTTAAGTGTCCAGCTTTGGCTCAGGTCATGGGTTCAAACTTTTATTTGGGCTTTCTGCTGTCAGCATGGAGCCCACTTGGGATCCTCTGTCTCCCTCTCTCTCTGCCCCTCCTGCACGCTCTCTCTCCCCCTCCTCTCTCTCTCAAATAAATAAACATTAAAAAAATTAAATCACATCTGTAAGACTAACAGAGGAAGAGTGTTGATTAATAACAATGGAGTTTAAGTACAATAATATGAGTATGATAATGGTAATTATTACTATCATCATTCATTGATCTCTTTGTGCTAATCCCAGTACTAACATCTGTACTTGAATTATTCTTTTTAACCCAACAAACTTGAGAAATGATGATTATAATGATGATGACAATATGATAATATGATAAAGAATGTAATAAATAGTAAACAATAATTTCAGGATACTATGTTGGGTCTTTAACGATATTATAGGATCATGACTGCAACTCTGGGATCGGTATTATACCACCATCTTGGAAAAGAACAATTTGATGTTACAGCAGTCTCCAAAGATTCCCCAAGAACATCCAATGATTAAGTAGAATGTTTGAAACCTAGGATAACTGTTTCTAAAGTTCATGTTCCCAAATACACTAAGCCAGACTATCTTCTGAGAGGAGTAAACATTGCAGGGTACTAGGTAGAAGGGAAACAAAAGGAGAGCATCAGGAAGAGAAAACTGTATGAAGAAAAAGCTTACAGATATTTTAAATAATATACCAGACACACCATTTTGTGAAAATGTATTGTACAACAAAGAAAACAATAGGAGATAAAGCCCAAAATATAGATTAGTGTCAAATTACAAAATTTAAATTTTATTTAGTCTAGGGATCCAAGAATAGGCTTCTAAGAAAGGGGGAGAAAAGATTCAAATCTGTGTTCTTAAAGAAAACAGCAGAGGCAATAAAATATAAATAAAATTACTTGGTATGAGTGGGAAACTCAAACGCTGCTGGCGTTGTTCAGAGGTTTTGAAACTTTGATTTTAAAAGAATTGTCCTCCATCTGTCAAAATCCACCTGGTTTATAAGTACAGGCAAAGAGCTTCTATCACACAACATTTTCTGGAATTCTTTATCTCTATGGTTTGGATTCCTTCCGATATTGGTTAGTATTGACAGATAGCATCCAGAGGCCGAAAACACGCTTTACAGAGTGGTGCTGACATGAAATTGATGAAAATGAGTTGAGAAAATCAGTCTTTGACAAATATCTGAGTAGAAACTCTAGGCTTTGAACCCCAGGTAAATCCACCTTCCCATACCCCAATTCCATAGATGAGATTAGTGAAAGAGCATGGAATTTCTCTTTATGGAATGGTGCCTTTGGAACATTCTAAATTTATTATTTCATTCCTCTATACCCACCCCTATTATTTTTTATTCCAACTATGCATTTTCAGCCTCAAAAGAGTAGTCCAATGCCAAAAAACTCATCTAATGTTATTCTCAACTTGTAAAGAGGGACTAAATTTCCAGAACTGTAGACTCCTAAAGGTTAGCTTCTCCTGAATAGAAAGATGAAGATCAAACTTTCTTTCTTCCTTCTTCTTCCTTATTTTCTTCTTTCCGTTTCCTCTCTCCTTTCTTCCTTCCTTGGTTCATTTCTACTTTTATTTTTTCTCTCCTTCTCCTGTCCTACTTTCATCTATATTTCTTTTTCCTATCTGCTGTATTATTCTCGTTATCATTGTGGTTTCCCCAATTCACATTTTGATCATGAAGCTGTGACACTCTACTGGGAACTGGGAATCCAGAAATGAGCAAAATACAATCCCTGCCTTCCTGGTGTTCATGATCCAGTGAGAAAAAGAAATAATGAACTATATAGTTTTAGTAGAATGTAGTAGGTGTTATGATGAAGAAAGATGTGCACTATGGGATTACAAACGTAGTGTATGTGGTTCAGGTTCAGAATCAGTGAGGTCTCCCTGAAAGTGGTGACTAGACAAGAGTTTTTTTTGTTTTGTTTTGTTTTTTATTTTATTTTATTTTTTTTAACGTTTATTTATTTTTGAGAGACATAGAGACAGAGTATGAGCAGGGGAAGGGCAGAGAGAGAGGGAGATACAGAATCTGAAGCAGGCTCCAGGCTCTGAGCTGTCAGCACAGAGCCCGACGTGGGGCTCGAACTCACAGACCATGAGATCATGACCTGAGCCGAAGTCGGCCGCTTAACCAACTGAGCCACCCAGGCGCCCCTAGACAAGAGTTTTAAGGTATTATTTATACTCAGAGAATCAATACTGCAAATATGTGAAAGGCTGAAACAGTAGGATGTATTGGTGGTCTCTTGAAGCTTTAGAGTGACAGGAACTAAGGGTATTTGTGGAGCAGAACAGATGCTTGTTTCCTGTGAAGTGAGTCTTTTCAAGGTTTCCTCTTGAGGGCACAGGTCATGTCAGCATTTTCAAAGCAAGTCATGCATGTGCCTCCAAACTGCAGATGCCTGTGGCTTGTTGAGCTAGGTGTTCCGCCGACTTCCCCTCAGTGGCTACTATGACAGGTTGATCTAGTGTTGGCTGTAGACTCCATCCTAGTGTAGAATGAAAGCAGACCATGACTTCAACAGACACAGACTCAGAGGAAAAGGAAATTCCATGTTCAGAGCATTTAATTGTGACAAAACCACGTGCACTGGGTTTACATATACAGTCTCAATCTTCAGCATACTTCTTTGTGGAAGGAAACAGCCTTAAAATAAATTAATGGGGCTGTAGAGAAATCTGGTTGTTGGCCTCAAAACAACAACAAACAAACAAAAAAACCCCACTGTTTCTAATTGATTCTGGTCTTATCCTTAACTGGTGGGGTCTTTTTGGGTTCCTGGACCTGATTCCAATGTGTGCGTGTGTGAGTGTGTGTGTGTGTAGGCTTCCCCACACCAACAAGCAATTCTTGGACATCAGTAGACTGTCAGAGAATTCAATTTAATCCAACTCAGTTCTGGCACTCTCTATCCACATATAGCATCAGATTTCCCAGGTAAGGGGTCGGTCCCACAAGACTGTCCTACACATCAGATGCCAACCACAAACCCAGGTTGTGCTTGTAACTTACTGCTACAAATTGGAGGTTCCAACAAACCCCTCCAACTCAAGATGCCAACTGCAAGTCCAGGTTGATAATTGTACTTCTGCCCAACCAGCTATAAATCAGAAATTCTCACAACTCCCTCCTTGGGTTTGACTAATGTGCTAGAATGGCTCACAGAACTCAGGAAATCTATTTACTCACTATATTACTAATTTATTACAAAGGATACTAAAGCATACAAATCCATCACCAGATGAAGAGAGATATATACGGTGAAGTCCCATACAAAGAAGCCTGTCCTTGTAGAGCTTGGGGTCTGGTATGTGGCATGTGGAAGTATTCTGTTTTCCCAATTTGGAAGCTCTCTGAACCTCCTTTTAAGTTGTTGTGGAGGCTTCATTATGTGGATTTGATTGATTAATACATTGGCTATTGGTGACTGATTCAACATCTAGCCCCTCTCCTCTTCCTGGAAATCAGGGGGTGGAGCTGGAAGTTTCAACTTTCTATTGATGGTTGGTTCCCTTGGCAACCAGCCCCCATCCTTAAGTGCTTTTCAAAAGCCCCCTCATTAAGGTAAATTCAGTTGTGGTGGAATGAGGCTTGCCATGAATAACAAGACACCAATTTCACCTTTATGGCTCCAGAAGCATTGCTGGAACTGAGGATAGGAGATCAAGTAGAACAAAGGATGCTCCCATTGCTCTTACCCCTCAGGAAATTCCAAGAGTTTTGGGAGTTGTGAAACAGAAACTGTGGACTAAGACCAAGTATTTATGAGAAATATAGGTGAGAGCAACTCTAAACATGACTGCATTAAGTTGTCTGTGATTTAGGAGTTGTTTAAAGTACCTATAGGAAAACTTTGGAAGGGATTTATCTCTTGTCTGCTTAGGAAATCTGAGACCTTTGTCTTCATTGCACTCTTTTGACAGGCTAGGGGACATCCTTCCCTGGCATTGGCATATCTTGAGGTTTTACTTGGTACAAACTAAATGTAGAAATCTCCTAAACTGCAGTCTGAGACTTAAGACAAAAAAAAAACTTCATTATTCCTCTGGCCTTGTGCTTTTAGGTTAAAATGGCACATCTACCAAAACATATGAGGTTGTAGGAGGTGAGTTTAGCATGCCTAAATAAATACAATATGCTAGGGACAGAGAAGAGCATTTCCAAACAAAGTGAAGAGAGGGAGAATCACGGGATTTAGTTCCAGGTGTCTCCTGGCTTCAATTCTGGATCCTCACAGTCAGGATACTATGAATGGTAGGTTCTGGAGGTAGGCTAGGGTGAGGGCAAAGAGTTGAGGGCTGAGAGGTTGAGTATTGTGGACACTGCAGTTAGAAGTACAGGGTTCACCAATGGGCTGTAGGTCATTGTCTTGAGTACAATCCCAAATATAGCCTTCAGGGATAAAGTTATAAGACAAAAAAGACATTCAAGTCAAAGCATCAGTCTGTAGAGCACTGGAAGATAATTGAATTTAGTTATGAGTCGATGGGACAGGAACTCTGGCCCAGAACAAGAGTATGAAGAAAAAGGAATGGGAGAAGAAGGTAAAAAATTTCATGATCTTAGGAATGGAGTCACAGGGTTTTTCATAAGGGTATTGAAACAGTTTATAAAATACTACATAAATTTACATAAGTCAGCTAACTTCCCTGAGCCTTAATTTCTTCATCTGTAAAGTATGAATCATAATACTGCCTTCTAGGATGGTTATATGGTTATAAGAATATATATTATGTTTATATACACACAGTTGCTCACACTGCAATTCAGACATGGAAAGAGGATATAGCTATTTTCATCAGACTGATCTCATTTCTGTTGTTTTCAAAACAACCAAAAAAAAAAAAAAAAAAGCAAATTGAATCTGATCCACATTAACTTAAAACTTAGTTCGATCAAATAATTTAAACAGCTTTTGGCATTTTTTCAGTCTCTCTATGATACTGTCTTTCAGATTCTTCCATTTTCCCCACACTCATCTCTTATTTGATTTCGTAAGGGAAAACCTAATGGCTTTGGAGGAATGGATGCTCCTGACCTCACAGTACTTTTTAGGAGTGTTTGGGCTAGTATCCACTGAGGTAAAATTGGTCCATTATGCTGTGGGGCCTTCTAGTGGGTATTCAGCTTATTCCTGGCTTATTCTTATGTCTAACAATCTTGTTCTTGACTCAGATCAATAGTTCCTGCTGACTCAGCTTCTCCTTAGATCTTACTGGTACAAATACTTCTCTGAGACTCTCATGGTTTCCATTTGGATCATGATTTATTCTATTTACTTTGCAGTCTCAGCTTAGGGAACATCATACTCTGAATCCTTGTGCATAACAGGTCTGTTGACTTTCAATTCAGTGTTCATATCACATAGAAGAGAAATATGATAATCTTCCATCTTACAAAGCATGGACTTTGGGATACCCATATATTCATTCCTCTTTCTCACCTCTCTCTCTCTCTTCTTCTGCCACTCTTTTGGTCCAAAAGAAGAAGGATTTCCCTTTCCTCTCTGATTTAAATAGAATGTTATATTCTCATTTCTTTCCCAATTCCCCTCCTATCCCCATTGTCTTGATCTGGAAGAAAATGTCTAAGAAAATTTACTTAAATTTAAAAAATATATTAGTACTCATGAGAGAGTAGTGGACTCCAGAATTACTTTCCTATCATAAATAACTAGAATACTGAATAAATATGGAAAAAAAAACATTTTCAGACTTTGGCCAACACGCAATGTAGAACTGTTCTCTTCTTGCGGGAACCAGATGAGGTAAGCTTTCTGCCTGGAGGCAATTTCCAGAATGTCTCATAGGGAGGGGCAACCTTCAAAGCAAGAGTGGTGTTGCTGACTAGATAAGACAAAGATTGGAGTTTGGGAGGCCAAAGTGATGAAGATTTATAGGTAAGGTTTCCAGAGAGGAGTTAGCTTAGCTAAAAAAAAAGGAAAAGAAAAAGAAAAAGAAAAAAAAATATCAGGTAGTTGCAAAGGGGTCCCATGGAATCCTTGCCTGAACAACACCAACCTATCTGAGCTTAGAGTAAAAAGTTCAAGTTTAGACAAAGAACAACTTCTGGGCAAAAAACTTACTGTGGAATTTCAAGCCAATTGATTTCTGAATGCATCATTCGAGTTCCCACAAGCCATAGAGGAGGGACATTGTTGAATGCATGAAGCATTCATTAGAAATACCAGAACTGTCACATCAAAGACATTAAGTTAAATTAACTCAAAAGGAAAGGCTAGTCTAGAGTCACCCTAAAAGAGAATAAAAGAAAACTCAAAGGAATCTAACCAATCTGCAAGTAACTTACTACCTGCCTTAAGAATATCTAGCACTCTTGGGGAGCTTGGGTGGCTTAGTTGGTTAAGCATCCTACCCTTGATTTTGGTTCAGTTCATGATCTCACAGTTGCGAGATTGGGCTCCATGCTGGAGGTGGAGCCTCCTTGGGATTCTCTCTCTCTCTCTCTCTCTCTCTTTCTCTGCTCCTTCTCCCACTCATGCTCTCTCTCAGAAAAAATTAAAAAGAATAAAAAAAGAATATCTAGCACTTTTGAAAGGAACATAAAAAACATGGTACTCAAAAATGTATGATAATCAAATAATATGCTACACTTACAGAGAAGAGGCTAACTGGGACCAATAACCCAGTGAAAAATCAATCTATACAAACAGATTCAGAGATGACAAAGACGATGAAATTATCAGATAAGGACATTAAACACATTTTCATAAATATGCATCACATGCTCAAGTATGGGAAAAAAGCATAAATATAATGAGGAGTGAAATATAAGGCATAAAAGAAAACCAAATGGAATTTCTAGTAGTAAAAAACACATATCTAAAATTAAAGTTTCACAGAAGGGTATACACTGAAGATTAAAAACTCCTAAAAAAATTAGTTAACATGAAGACATAATAGAAACTACTGAAAATGAAGTACAGAAAGAAAAAAAAATAAATTAAAAAAATGAACAGAATTCTAGTGACCTGTTGGAAAGTATCAAGTGATTTAAAATACATGTAATTGGAATCTAAGAAAGGGATTTGAGGAAGCACGATATGAAAAATTTCCAAGTTTGACAAAAACTATTAACCCATTGACCTAAGAAATTCAGCAAACCCCAGACAAAATAAAATAAAAGAAGCTACAAAAAGGAATATCATAATCAAATTTCTGAAAATAAATATTAAAGGGGAAAAGTGTGAAGCAGAAAAAAAAGTATAGTACACATAAAACTAATTTCAGACATCCAATGAGAAAGTAGGTGAGTGAAAGGAACTGTGCAAACAGTGAAGTGCCATTGTTAGAAGGCTGAAAGAAAAGAAGGGTAACATCGTGTTATTCTATATCCAGATAGACTATCCTTCAAAAATGAAGGTGAAATAAAGACATCTGTAGAGAAAACAAAAGTCATGAGTATTCGTTATTGGCAAACCTACATTATAAGAAATGTTACACGAAGTTCTTCAGGCAAAAGGAAATGAGCTGCACCTCTTAGTATTCACCCTTTGTATAATTTCCTCCCACACCGCATCAAGTTTGGTCTGCATAACAAACAAAATGTGGTAGATGTGATGCTATTTTTAATGTCCCTTCTGAGATTAGGTTACAAAAGACAAACTTCTCTGTCTCTGTCTCTTTCTCTCTCTCTCATCAATCATTCTATGGGAAGCCAAATCCCATGTTCTGAGAATACTCAGGTAGCTTATAAGAAGCCCCACATGGCAGGGGGTGGGGGTTGGGGGGTGAGTTGGGGAGAACTGATCTTTCAGCCAGACTCAGTTGTGAATAAGCTCAGAATGTGAAAGAGCTTGGATGTGAATTCTTCAGCTCCAGATGACTTCATCCTTGGAAAATAGTTTGACTATGACTTTTTGAGAGTTCCCGGAAAAATCACCTAGGCTATTCCTAGATTCCTAACTGATAGGAACTATGAGATAATAAGTATTTGCTGCTTTAAGTTGCTAAGTTTTGGGGAAATGTGTTAAGCAGCAACAGATAACTAATACACTTCCAAACTAATTCTGATAGGCTACCATTTTATGATTAAAAAAAAAAGATCGATATTCCTTATGAACAAATATGCAGAAATATTTGACAAATATTAACAAATTTCATAGAGCAAAATATAAAAAAAATGTAGTCTGACAAAGTGATATTTATCCAAGAAATGCAATGTTAATTTTTTCATCAAAATAATACAACAAAATTTACCATATGTACAGAGAAAACATAAAAAGAAACTCAAAAGATTAACTCAACAGATGCAGAATAAGCATTTGAACAAAGTCAACATGTATTTTTTATAAAAACCCTCAGAACACTAGAAATGGAAGAGAGCTTTCTCAACTTGATAAAGGCAATTTAGAAGAAAAACCTATAGCTAATCTCATATTATGAAAGACTTAGAGTCTTTCTTATAAGATCAGGAACAAGGCAAGATTGATTATTTTGATGACTTCTATTTCATGACTTCAACATTGTACTGGAAGTCTCATGCAATTAAATAAGGCAAAAAATATATAAAATATTATATTGTAGACTTAAAAATTTATATTTTCTTGATACTTCAACATTCCCACAAATAGGCTATGAGCACCCCACTTATGTGACCAGTGCAAAGGTACGATAAGGCTGGTCTCTGTCATAGGGTACACTTCCTGTTCCTCTTGACTGTGACCTAGTGGCATTCAAATGCACCAATAAAACCTCCTTGTGCCTTTTGTTTTTGTCCTCCACTTTAACCCCCAATAGAAGCACTTGCTCACGGGTCCTGATCCCCACCTGCTTGGTTGGGCCTTCTCCCTTGGAACCCCTTCCATATGGCCCCCTGAGTGGTGAGCCATGCCTCCCTCTTGTGAATATAATGAATCTTTTAATTTCGCATATCTCTCTATGTGGTTATTCTTCTGTGTCTACACCTGACTGAGCATCAAAAAACCCCATTTTAAGTAACACAATTATTCCTTATAACACAAGGTGAACTTATCCAAAAAAAATTATTTTTAGGCAACATACTTGAGTGCAGAAGCTGCTCTAAAAAATCTATAACTAATGGTACTAAAACTAAAAAGCAAATCTAGTAATATTATAAGATAACAAGTAAGTTGTATTTCTTTGTAACATCAATGAATAGATAGAATTTGGGGCACCTGGGTGGCTCAGTTGGTTAAACATCCAACTTCATCTCAGGTCACAATCTCATGGTTTGCAAGTTCAAGTCCTTCATCGAGCTCTCTGCTGTCAGCACAGAGCCTGCTTCAGATCCTCTCTCTCCCTCTCTCTCTGCCCCTCCCCTGCTCACTCACTCTCAATCTCTCTCTCAAAAATAAATAAACATTAAAAAAATGTAAAAATTTTAAAAATGAATAGTTAGAATTTGAAGTTCAAAAACTAGCATCTATGATAGGATCGAAACCACAAAATACATTTATCAAGGATAAATGTAACCTAATGCGTGCAAGACCTGTATACTAAATTACAGAACATTTACGTGAAATGATACTAACTAGTAAATGGAGAGGAATATTATGATAATAATCAGGTATCTTAATAAGATATCAATTCTCCTCAAACTGATCAATAGATTCAATACAGTCTTCAATCAACATCCTAGTGGTATTTTTTTGTAGAATTTACATAAAGATTCTAAAATCTATAAAGAAATGGAAAGCCCAGAATAGCCTAAATAATTCTGAAAAAGAACAATAGTGATAGATCTATCCTGACAAATTTTGATACTTATTATCAAAAACCTTATTTAATACATTATATTTTTGGCATAAAGAGCAGCATAGAGGAACAGAACTGCACCCCCAAAGAAATGCTAAATAAATAAATATGCATATTAATTGCTTTTCCGAAAAGGTGCCAAGGTAACTATTTAGGGAAAGAGTAGACTTTCAACAAAGGATGTTGGATCAAATGGATATTCATATGAAGCAATGTATTAACCCTCTTTGCACAAATTACACAAAACTAACTAGAAATGGATCATAGACCTAAATGTTATAGCTCAAAGCATAAAATTTTTAGAAGAAGATGTAGAAGTAAAATTTCTGGTACATGAAGTAAAACATTATTTTTTAGATCGAAGGACACAAGAAGTATGAAATACAAAAAAATTTATAGATAAATTATACTTTATCTAATTTAAACATTTCTGCTCTTCAAAATGTATGGCTAATAAAATGGAAAGGCAAGCTACAGACTAAGAGAAAATATTTTCAGCATATGTATATTTATTCAACAAAGGACTTTATCTACAATATATAAGAACTCTTACAACTGAAAAAATAAGAAGATAAATAGCTCAATAAAAGACGCAAAAATATTTAACACACACTTCACAAAAGAAGACACAAATGACCAATAAGTTTATGGAAATATGCTCAACATCATTAGTCACCAGAAAATTGAAACTACAAGGAGATAATTGCTACACACCCATTACAGTGGCTGTAGTTAAAAAGACTGACACTGAGTTTTAGTGAGAAGTGCAATAATTGGAATCTTTAATGTTTCCAGTGTGAATGCATAATATTTTGGAAAATAGTTTGGTAGTTTCTTATAAAGTTAAAGATATACCTACCATATGATTCAGTACTTCCACTCCTATGCATTTACCCTAAAAGAATGTAAACATGCTTACACAAAGATTTGTACTTGAATGTTTATGGCAGCTTTCTCCATAATAGCCTCAAATGGGAATGATCCAAATATTCATTATTCAGTGACTGGAAAACAAATTGTGGTAAATGCATATAACAGAATACTACTCTGCAATTAAAATGAATAAACTACTGATACGCACTGCATCATGATACACGTCTTACAATCATTATGTTAAGTGAAAGAAACCAGACTCAGGAGACTATACACTATATGATTCAAATTTTCTAGTATTTTAGAAAAAGCAAAACTATAGTGATAAAAACAGATAAATCATTGCCAGCAGTTTTGGGGGAGAGGAAGGGATTCATTGCAGAGGAATACAAAAGGACTTTTTACAGCAATATAAATTTTCTATATTATGATTGTAGTGTTGGTTATACACTTGTATGCATTTATCACAACTCACTGAAATTTGCACTTAATATTAGTTTTCTTGTATGTAAATTATAACTCAATAAAGCTGACTTTTAAAAGAATGGTCATACACATATTGAGTAATAAATGTTCACATGTCACTGCACAACTAATAGATAACAAAGTTAGGGGCACCTGGGTGGCTCAGTCAGTTAAGTATCCGAGGACTTCAACTCAGGTCATGAACTCGTTTTTGTGAGTCTGAGCCCCAGATCAGGCTTTGTGCTGACAGCTCAGAGCCTGGAGCCTGTTTCGGTTCTGTGTCTTACTCTATCTCTTTCCCTCCTCTGCTCGTACTCTGTCTCTTTGTCTCTCAAAGATAACTAAATATATAAAAAATTAAAAAAAAAGAAAACAAAGTTATAGTTTAAAAATAGATCATTCATTGAATAAATACTAAATGATCACTTATTACATGCCAGAGTCTGGACTAAGTGTTCAAGGCAAAGTTACCAACTGCATAGTAAATAAAATAGGTGAGTAAAGAGCTGATTAAAATGCAGTGTAACTGAAATGATGAAGATAACCACAAGATGCTATAGTTGCACTAAGAAGAGATACCCAATCCAGTCTTGGGGTTATGAAAGGCTCTTTATTAAAGGTAATATCAGAGTGCAAGTCTGATGGAAGAATATGAGCAAGTTAAGCAAATGGGGATGTGTGGGCAATAGTCCAAAGGGGGTGGGACATACAGCTGGAACTTGGAGTAAGAGAGTAGGTGGTTTTCTGTGAGTGAAATTAAAACTAGATGTAAGTAGGTATTTTCAGGATATAGATAAGAAACAGATTCATAGAATTTAATAATTGTTACACATGGGACCTGAGGCAAGGCAACAGGACAAGGGTGTTTTTACTTTTCTAGCCTTAGAAACTAGCACTATTCAGTGAAACTAAAACGTAGGAGCAAAAAGAATGGGTATAGTGACCGAACGGGTATAGTGACAGATTGGGTATAGTGATGGGTGGGGGGTGTTGTTTAATGAATGTTGAATATGAAGTTCCTGTGAGAGATCCCAGTGTAATCTGTAGAACAGCATTGAATACAAAAGTCTGGGGCACACAGAATTAACCAGAAATAGACATGCAGGTCTAGAAGGCATGAACATGCTGGAGTTACCACAGAAAGGATGAGATCAATTAGGTAGATAGGGAAGCATGAAAGAAGATGGTCCAAGATAGGGAAATGAGTGAATATCCAGACAACTTGGATGATAATTAGAATTGTACCAGAAGTCAAAGATAGAGAATACTTTAAGTGTTAAAGTATTACAGTATTAAATCACAGAGAAGCCAAGTAAGACAAAAGGTGGAAAGTACACATGCAACGTTGCAAGAAGGAGTCTTGCTTCTTGCAAGTGTAGCCTCAGTACTGTAAAGGTGGGGAGACCAGATACAGAGGTCTGAAAAGTGAGTAGGAGGTGATGAAATGGAGATATTTAATACAGACCTTCCCCATGAAAGAACAGAGAATGTGTGTGGAATCTGTGGGAGGACCTGAGGATTGGAGACAGTACCATGTTCACATGCTACAGGGGTGCGGTCAGTAGAGAGGAAGAGATGAATGGAATAACATTCCTGACAAGGCAAGAAGGGAAGGGATCCAGAGAATGGGATCCAGTTTTCAGTAAGATAAAAAATGTTTGTTCTGGTCCATCGAGATGGGAGGAGGAGACAGTGAGTGAAGATACTAATGGCAGGTCTTATGGCAGGATGTTGAGAGACTTTTTGCTGATGTCTTCTATTTTTCTGTGGGAGTCAAGGTCATATGGAGACTAAGGGAGAAGTGGGGGTCTTGCCTTTTAGAGCAGAGCAGACAGTTTGAAATTGTAGCTTCACAAAAGGTGAAAACTATCCATAGACACATGGGATTCCTGAATGTCATTAAGGGCCAAGTTAAAGTCAGGAACCATGAATTAATACTGTTTTCAATCCAGAGTGATTTTGTTTTTTCTTCACAATTATCCAATAATCCAGGTGCAAGAGTGAAGCAGATAGCAAGTTGAGTTCATTCAGGTTTTGGGTTTTATGCAGGACTCATAATAAGATCATTACAAAGTAAGAAATTGAACATTTTGAGAAAAACAGTTGCTATGATGGTCAATAGCACCTAGATGATGAACATGAAAACAAAGGAGTCCTGGTAGACGAAAAGAAAACAGGTGAGTCTGTAAACTGGAAGTTTCTAGAAGGCCTATAAAATGGTATATTTGGGATAAGTGTATCAAGATAATGTGGCCTACATGGAGAGATGGAGAAGATCATAGGAAATAAAGAGGGTGAGGAATCCTAAATGCCAGGATTTTGAAAGGATTATCCAATGCTAAAGTCACCAAAGATAATAGCCATACAGGTGTGGGGAGAAAGATGGAAGGCAGAGGTGAGTCTTCAAAGAATTAGGAGGAGTGTCCAGGATAGAAAGTCTTAGGTAACAGTGCTAAAAAGGGGGATAGCAAGGCAGAACCACAAGGTAAACACCTTAAATGAGACAGAACCATACAGGACTGAGAAAATCTAATCCAGAGACAGTTTTTAACAAGTAAGGAGGACCAATTCTCAACCTTGAATGACATGAGATATGGGAGGAAGAACAGCCTCCACTTGCAATGTCTTCTGAGGTTTGAATGAGTAGGGTCCATGAAATTTCTGGGCTTGCTGCAACTGACATGGACAATCAGAGGCTTTTTGGTGCTGGGAAGCCTTTCAGGGTGGGTGAATGAGCAGACATTCTGGTGGTAGAAGCAGTGAGCTCTGGTGCTCTACATCAATGGTAGTGGCTGTGTCTCAACTAGAGCAATCAGTGAAGTAATTAAAACTCCAGAACCAGCCAGACCTGGGCTGGGCCCAAATTCTGTCATTCATTGACCACGGGAGTTTCTCTGAGCACCTGTTTCTTAAACTATAAAATGAGGGTATTACTATTTACATCAGAGTTGTCTTAAAACTTCAATAAATGTTGCTTGTCAAATGGAATGGTGTATTTAAATAGTAAGTACTTAATAGAAGTCTATTGTTATTTTCATTATAATTCTGGGGATATGTGATGCCAGGGTCTAAAAAGAAAGTAATGTGTTTAATGAGATAACCTTTCAGTGAATATGGATGGAAGGAAAAGTGGAGGGTATGAGAATCTGCCAAATGGAAAAGATGAAATTATTCAGTGAATGAGACCTTTATTTCTCAAGATAGATTATTAATCAATGTGTAAAGTCAAAGGATCTGATCATCAGGTTGATTTTCCTACTCTTCTGTAATAGTGGGTCTGGAGGTTCAGGATGATTTAACTTTTCCTTTGTTGACAGGAGCAAAGTGTTTAGAAAGGAGAGCTGGTAGGGAGTGCTGTAACTTCCAGACTCCATTTAGACACCCTAGCCTTGCTTACGCAGTCTGGTGAATTCTGATGAGAGAGTTGTATTCTTATAACAGACATCATTGTCCAGATGTAGACACACTACGGTGGTTTCCAAGTAGGAAACAAAGATCACTTCACTTGGAAGTGGAAACTTTCCCGAATTTACTCCGCTGATGAGAGGCCCTTCCTCTGAAGGAATGTGCCTCCACACAAGGGGGTAGGGACTCTCTTCTGTCTCTTCATAATCTCTATCTCAACGCCCCCAAGGGCCTTCAAAAGGAAGCAGCTCGTTCAATGGCCAAGGTGCTTTTCCTGCGGGTATGGAGGATAGATTATATGATTTAAAACACAGCCCTTCCCTGACCCAACCTTAATCCCCACACATAATTTCCTGGAGCCTGGTCAATGCTTCTGATGAGCACTTGCCCCAGGGCCTCCCTCTGTTCCTTCTGAAACTACCCTCTTAGATCTTACTATTTTTTTTAACCCTGATACCTTTTGGCCTACTTTTTGTTGTTTACACTTTATACATTTTCCAAAACCCTAAAGTTTTGCTTCAAACACTCCTTATTCATTAATTCTGTATAGAAATACATTCTTTTATTTTGTAATGAGTTGGACAGGGGGAAATATCTGGCTTCCCATCTTCTATATATCTGATGAGTACATAGAAGTTAATAGCACAGTATGGAACCAGACTGTCAGAGACTGAATCATAGGTCTACTATTACCTATGTGATCTTGAGCAAATTGCTTAATCTCTCTGTATCTCAGTTACTATCCATGAAATGAGAATATAAAAACAATAATCTCATGGAGCAGCTTGGAGGATTAAATTAGTACAAAAATACAATGTGCTTAGGTGTCTGGGTGGCTCAGTTGGTTGAGCATCTGACTTTGGCTCAGGTCATGATCTCGTGGTTTGTGAGTTCAAGCCCTGCGTTGGGCTCTGTGCTGACAGCTAAGAGCCTGGAGCTGGTACGGATTCTTTGTCTCCCTCTTTCTGACCCTCCCTCACTCATGCTCTCTCTCTTTCTCTCTCAAAAATAAACAGATACTTTTAAAAAGTTAAAAAAATACAATGTGCTTAAAACAGTGCCTCATGCAACATAAGAACTACAGACACTTTTGTATTATTTATCTTAGCAGCCAGCACTGGAATGCCTCCTGGGAAAAGAGGCAGGTGGAGCTTAATAAACCCTTTTGAGGTAGACGGGGTCTTTAAGTTGTGGGTGTTCATAGATGCAAACTCTCATGAATGAGAGTGTCACCTTTCCATGGGTTTCCAGTTTTTCTCCCTAAATAGAATGAGAGATGAGTAATGAGATGAAAGAAAGGAGGAGGGGGATGGAGAAGTCAGTGAACTGGAGAGTGAACTGGGTGTGATGAAGGGTTTGTTAAATACCTTGGCAGGGAGGTGTCTGGATGACATCCCTGGATATTCTGTTCTATTGATAGTTGCTTTCATGGTGGTCATAGAGATTTCTCCTCTGGGGCCCCTTTGCCTAGTATTGAGTATGGCCTACCTTTCTCATACATGCGTGAGTGGGTGTTTGGAGACTCAAAGAAATAGTTTTGTTCTGTGCCCCACCCCACACCCAAGCTGTGTCTTTTGGAACAGGACAGAGACACCCATCTAGAAACATACCCTCAGAGACAAGAAGCTCCAGGGTCCTAGGAATTTGCTGGAGTATTAGAGAAGATTTTGGATGTGCACAAGCTGCAGAGTAGGGGAAGGCATGAAGCTAATTTTGCTGAGCTCTCAAAGGTGAGGAAGACCCCAGCTGACATTTCAACTAATATTTACTGAGATGTTATGTGATAGCCATTGAGATAAGTCCAAGAATGAAGCCCTATCACTAGTCCTGTGACATGGTTAGTTCAGTGGCAGGGTTAAGTTTCTAGCCTAGCAGAGGGTGACAGTGGTGTGTAGGGAAGTCTGGGAAGACTCCTTGAACTCTTCTCCCTAACACTCTGTTGTAACTACTCCAAAGGACTGAGGCTTCAGGCCCTATGCTACTAGCATTTCATTTATAACCACATAAAAGGTACAGACAGATAGATTCCTTCAAATAGATCTCATTTAGTCCTTATAACAACTCTAAAAGGCAGATCATACTGCAATTTCAAAGAAGGGGATAGTGAGGAAAGGAGATTTGTAGTTACAGGCATGAATGTACTTTAAAGACAGATATGTCAATATCTGATTGATCAATGGGTTTGCCACATTGTATCTGTAGGAACTTGAGCAAACTTCTTAACTTCTAGGAGCTTCAATTTGCCTTAAGCAAAGAGATATCACAGGATCATGTGAGGATTATAACAACATACTGATATATTTTTTTATAGCTTTTATTTATTTATTTTTAATTAATTAATTTATTTTATTATAATAGTTTATTTTCAAATTGGTTTACATATAACACCCAGTGTTCATCCCAACACGTGCCCTCTTTAATGTCCGTCACCCTCTCCCCCTTCCCTCACCTCCCTCACTCCCTCACCTATCTCACCCTCAGATTGTTCTTAGTCTTTGAGAGTCTCCTATGTTTTATCTCCCTCCCTCTCTGTGTCTTTTTTTTCCTTTCCCCTCTTCCCCTCCCCCTGGTTTTTGCTTAGTCTCACAAAGTCCACCTATTCGTGGAAACATATGGTATCTGTCTTTTTCTGACTGACTTATTTCACTTAACATAATACCCTCCAGTTCCATCCATATTGCTACACATGGCCAGATTTCATTTTTT
>PITB01024151.1:0-24613 GCA_004024585.1 Paradoxurus hermaphroditus | reverse complement strand
TGAGACAGGAAACCATCAAAATCCTAGAGGAGAGGGGCGTCTGGGTGGCTCAGTTGGTTGAGCGGCCGACTTTGGCTCAAGTCATGATCTCACGGTCTGTGGGTTCCAGCCCCGAGTCAGGCTCTGTGCTGACGGCTCAGAACCTGGAGCCTGCTTTGGATTCTGTGTCTCCCTCTCTCTCTGCCCTTCCCCTGCTCATGCACTGTCTCTCTGTCTGTCAAAAATAAATAAACATTAAAAAAAATTTTTTTAATCCTAGAGGAGAAAGCAGGAAAAAGCCTCTTTGACCTAAGAAGCACCATTTTTTTACTCGACACATCTTCAAAGGCAAGGGAATTAAAAGCAAAAATGAACTATTGGGACCTCATCAAGATAAAAAGCTTCTGCACAGCAAAGGAAACAACCAACAAAACTGATAGGCCACCAAAGGAATGGGAAAAGATCATCACAAATGACATATCAGATAAAGGACTAGTATCTAAAATCTATAAAGAACTTACCAAACTCCACACCTGAGAAACGAATAATCCAGTGAAGAAATGGGCTGAAGATATGAAAAGACACTTCTCCAAAGAAGACATTCAAATGGCCAACAGACACATGAAACGATGCTCAACGTCACTCATCGTCAGGGAAATACAAATCAAGACCACACTGAGTTACCACCTCACACCAGTCAGAGTGGCTAAAATGAACAAATCAGGAAACTATAGATGCTGGCGAGAATGTGGAGAAACAGGCACCCTCTTGCACTGTTGGTGGGAATGCAAACTGGTGCAGCCACTCTGGAGAACTGTGTGCAAATTCATCAAAAAAATGAAAATAGAATTACCCTATGACCCAGCAATAGCACTGTTAGGAATCTACCCAAGAGATACAGGACTGCTGATGCATATGGGCACGTTTATCCCGATGTTTATAGCAGCACTTTTGACAATAGCCAAATCATAGAAAGAGACCAAGTGTCCATCAACTGATGAATGGATAAAGAAGATGTGGTATATACATACAATGGAATACTATGTGACAATGAGAAAGAATGAAATCTGGCCATGTGTGGCAACATGGATGGAACTGGAGGGTATTATGCTGAGTGAAATAAGTCAGGCAGAGAAAGACAGATACCATATGTTTCCACACATAGGCGGGCTTTGTGAGACCTAACAGAAAACCAGGGGGGAGGGGAAGAGGGGAAGAAAAAAAAAAAGTCACAGATAGGGAGGAAGACATAACATAAGAGACTCTCAAAGACTATGAACAAATTGAGGGGGGTGTGGGAGGGGGGAGAGTGGGTGACAGGCACAGAGGAGGGCACTTGTTGGGATAAGCACTGGGTGTTGTATGGAAACCAATTTGACAATAAATTATTAAAAAAAATAAGTGGTGTTGAGAAAACTGTACAGCCACATGCAAAAGAATGAAACTAGTCCACTATCTTACACCATACACAAAAATCAACTCAAAATATATTAAAGGCTTAAACCTAAGACCTGAAACTATAAAATGCCTAGAAGAAAAGATAGGTGGTAAGCTCCTAGACATTTGTCTTAGTGATGATGTTTTAAATTTGACACCAAAAGCAAAAATAAACAAGCAGGACTACATCAAACTATCAAAGCTTCTGCACAAGAAAGGAAACCATAAGCAAAATGAGAAGGCCACCTATAGGTTTCGATCTCATCTGTAAATGAGAGAACGTGTTTGCAAATCATATATATGATATGGGCTTAATATTCAAAATATATTTAAAAAAACTCGTACAACTCAATAAAAAAGAAAAAAAAAGATCCAACTTAATAAATGGGCAGATGATCAGAGAATCTGAATAGACATTTTTCCAAAGAACACACACAGAGGGCCAACCAGTTCATGAAAAGATGCTCAACATCATTAATCGTCAGGGAAACGCAAATCAAAATCACGAGATATCACCTCATGCCTGCTCGAATGGCTGTTAATAAAAAAAAAAAAAAAAAAAACCAAGAAATAACACGTATTGACAAGGATGTGAAGAAAAGCGAACTCTTGTGCACTGTTGGTGGGAATGTAAATTGGTGCAGCCACTGGGGAAAACAGTATGGAGGCTCCTCACAAATTAAAAATAGAACTACCATATGTCCCAGCCATTTCACTTCTGTATATTTATCCAAAAGAAATGAAATCAGTACTTTCTCAATACTTTCTCAATGCTTCACTGAAGTATTATGTACAATAGCCAAGACATGGAAAGTGTCCACTGACAGATAAACGGGTAAAGAAAAGGTCACACACACACACACACAGAATATTAGCCATAAAAATAAGGAAATCCTGCCATGTGATACATGGATGAAACTGAGGGCATTATGGTAAGTGAAATAAGTTGGATAGGAAAAGACATATTCTGCATGATAAATCTCTTATATGTGACTCTAAAAAAACAAAAAAGCAAAGCCAAAAAACCCCTGAACTCAAAAAGAACAGATTAATGGTTGCCAAAGGTAAGGGTAGGGGATGTATAAAATGAGTGTTGGGGTCAAAAGGTACAAACTTCTAGTTAAAATAAATATGTCATGGAGATGTATAGTATTGTGACTATAGTTAACTATATTGTATATCTGAAAGTTGCTAAAAGAGTAAATCTTAAAAGTTGTCAGTATTGGAAAAAAAATTGTAACAATGGGTGGTGATAGAGGTTATCTAAACCTACAGTGGTGGTCATTTCAGAACGCATACATATGTCAAATTGTTAAGTTGTACACCTGAAACTAATAGAATGTTACGTGTCAATTACTTCTCAATAAAAATAAAGCAAAATATATTTATATTCATTTTACATATGTGCACATAAACACTTCTGTATATGCACAGATATCTCTAGAAGATGCACAAACAAAAAGGAGAATAAGAGTGGTTGTGTTAATGAGGGTCAAGGGTCAGGAGTGAATAAGATCTACTTTTAATTTACCTTTGTAATGTTACAGATTCTATTACTGTACACGTGTATTATCCAATAAAAACAATTGTGTGCTCTTGCTGTTTCTCATTCTTGTATTGCTAGTGGGCCCCATTTACCTTAGCTACTTGGTCGGGTCCAAGGAAGTCCATAAGCAGAGAGTTCCCAAGGCCAGGTGTCTGAACTCTCAGCCACATGTCTTCTTACTGATGTGGTAGACAACCAAATGTTCTTGTGACCCATATACCTTGTTAGCTCAGTTAGGGTGTCCCGCCTGGCCTTCCCAACCACAGTTATTAAAAATTCTTATTATTTCCATTTTGTCGGTTGTCTCATACTAATCTAGTGAATACTTCTTTATGAACAAAATTCCCCATTTGTGGCTGCTTTATTTTTTCTTTTGGCTGAGTGGTTTGGAAACAATAATGAAAATAGTAACTAACCTTCACTGTATACTTACTATGTGTGTTAGTTCACTGGGGCTGCTATAACACACAGAGTAGGTGTCTTAAACAACACAAATCTTTCCCACAATTCTGGAGGCTAGGAGTCTGAGGTCAGGGTATCGGAGGGCTGGTTTCCTCTGTGGCCTCTCTCTTTGGCTTGTAGATGGCGGTCTTCTCCCTGTGTCTTCACACATCTTTCCTCTGTGTCTGTGTCCAAATTTCCTCCTCTTATAAGGATACCAATCAAGCTGGATTAGGGCCCAGCTTAATAACCTCATTTTAGCTTAACTGCCTCTTTACAGACCCTATTTCCAAATATTCAGTCCGGGATACTGGAGGTTAAGACTTCAACATACAGATTTGTCGGGGCGGGGCGGGGGGTGGGGGGCACAATTCAACTCGTAAATGTATGTATGGTGCAATATGCTAGGTGCTTTACAAACATGATTTCATTCAAGTCTCACTGCCTACCCCATGAAAGAAAACAGAGGCCAAGAGATCAAGTAATGTGACCAAGGTAGCAGGTGGCAGTCAGAATTCAAATCTAGGCTGACAGACTCCAGATTCCACACTTAACCATCACAGCACACATAAGCTTTTTTTCAGATGCTCTATAGGATCCGCTCAAGTTTTCCAAAGGACAGAGAATGAAACAGTTGCTATAGTGAGCAAATAGAAAAATCCCATTCCCCAAACCATTATCTTTTCCAGTGTGTGGCAGCAGGAGCCCCGTGTCTGTGTCCTTGTAAACAAAATCTCCTACCCCATCCTTCCCGCCCAGGGAACACTTAAGAGCAGGTGCTGTGGTTATTTAGCCCTCTCTCACGCCCAACCAAACCCATGGAAGATGAAGTAGGAGTGGAACCATAAACGAAGCCTTTGCTTCGTCAGGGAAAGCATGGGGGACCCTGGATATCACAGTCAGTTCACGTGAAAGCCTATCCTATCTGGCCCGATGCCAAGGCTTCTAGAGTTTTGCATGTAAGAGGAGCCAGAAAAGGCTAAACTTTGCCCAGCCTCCCTGGCATGAGGCAAAGTTACAAGATCCCTGCCCAGGGCAAAGTGCCCAGCTGTAAACTTAGATCGCTGAAAGCCGAGACGGCAGCAGTCAAATGAGGACACCTACGGTGTCATTACTAACTGCTCAGATAAGACCAAGGAGAGTGTGCCATTTAGTTTCTCTCAGCTCAAAGCCTCCCACTTTAAAAACTATCTTTTCCCAAGACTCCAGTAATGCGTGAAGGGGATGGGGAGGCTGCTGTACACCTGAATCATGCTCCAAGCGAGAAGCATTTAACCAGATTATCACTACAAGGCAAAAAGGGCTGTGGTCACTGACGGCGGGTTTTCAGCTGCAGGGCTCTGTACAGATGAGAAGCAAGGAGAAGCACCCTGTTTCTGCTTGCCGCGCAATTTTGAAGACCTCCTTTCCATTCTGAAACAGAGACAGAACTATAATCATTTTACGTAGGGAATTATTATTCAAGTAAAATATTAACGAAGATATCCAGTGAGTGATAGCTTCTTTGGTGGACTTGCAAATTTAGGAATTGGATCATAGGGGCGCCTGGGTGGCTCAGTTGGTTAAACGTGGGACTTCAGCTCAGGTCATGATCTCACGGTCTGTGGATTCGAGCCCCGTGTCGGGCCCTGTGCTGACAGCTCGGAGCCTGGAACCTGCTTCTGATTCTGTGTCTCCCTCTCTCTCTGCCCCTTCCCCCCACCAAAATAAACAAACATTAAAAAAAAAGAGAGAAAGAAAAGAAATCGGATCATACACCTCAGAGAAGCGGAAGGGCCAGAAATGTTAGACATCATCGCAAGATGTTAGGGGTCATTTCTAAAGTATCCATGTGAAGCGAAAAAATACACACTACTCACATTTTAGGAACCCGATACAGCTACCATATTATGTTTTGGAGTACTCACAATCTGAAGTCTGGAAATATTCTTGACTGATTTCTGGAGATGCCAAATTCATTTTTAAGCATCCATGAAATGAAACACCAACCTTATCTGAAGCCAACATTAGCATTTATTTATATCAATATTTTATTCAAAGCAGCTTTACATTGTACAAAGCCATGTAAGTAGTGAGCAGTCTTAAATACAGATGTACTCAATGGTACAGATGTACCTCTTTAAGCCCCCCAAATCGAAACTGATTGGCGAAAACCTGTATAGAAGGGCAACCTCCAAAAGGTCCAGGTTTCATTGGTTTCATTTCAGGCAGGATTTCAAAGTAAGCTCTCAAACACTTACTCGATGACTGAATTTAAAAAAAAAATCAGAAGCAGAGATAACAAAACTTTGAGGTAGATGTCTGATAGAACCTTCCATCTACTCAGGATGTGGGTGATGCTAACTTGATTGTAATGAGCTAGAAGTCTAGAGTTTGAAGCAATACTAACAAAAGCACGGGTTTCTCTATCCTCTTTCCTATAGCTGGTCTCTTCTGGAAAACCGGATAGCTAAGCCAAATAACAAAAGCACCCAAAACGATTAAAAACAGAACTACCATATAATCCAGCAATAACGCTTGTGGGGATACCCAAAAGAATTACAGACAGAAATTCGAACAGATATTTGTACATCAATTTTCATAGCAGCATTATTCACAATTGCCAAAAGGTAGAAGCAACCCAAGTGTCTATATAACGGATAAATGGATACACAAAATATGCATTCAAAAGACTACTATTACTCAGCCTTACAGAGGAAACTCTGATGCATGCTACGACATGGAGGAAATCTGAAGACATTATGCTAAGTCAAATAGGCCAGCCGTAAAAGGACACACACCATGTGATGCCGTTTATATGAGGTACGGAGGGCAGTGAAATTTGTAGAGCCAGAAAACAGAATGATAACTTTCAGGGCCGGGAGGAGGGTGGAATGGGGAGTTAGTTACAGCATTTAACGGGTTACAGAGTTTCAGTTTTGTGGATGATGGCGGTGATGGTTGCACAATAATGTGAATATACTTAATGTTGCTAAATTTATACACTTAAAAATGGGTGAGATGGTAAATTTTGTTATGTCTATTTTATCACAATTAAAAATAAATAACTCTTTTAAAAAGCACCTTGTAATCTCCACAAGTTGTTCAGAGGCTAAATGCCTTCAGTCACCCATGTCATCTAATAACCTCAACATTTCTTATTTATTAATATATATAAACACACCGAAGGCAAGCTGCCATAAACTTAGAGACCAGACATGAAAGGCATTCTGCAATTAAAAATATAAGCCAAAAGGAAGACAATACATGAGAATTAACAGCCAAAGTGCAAGAATCTAAAGATTCTTCTCTGCAAGAAATAATAGAAAGAAACAAGGCAGAAATAGAGGACATGAGAGCATGTAGTTAAGGCAATTACCAAAAAATGCTGGAAAATATAGAAAATGATCTCTGTGAAAATTCAATGTGATAAAATTTTAACCTATTAAATGTGAAATTATTTACAGCTAAATAAAAATGCAAGTCAAGTTCAACCTAACTCAAACACATTAAGTGGGAAGAGCTCAAATCCTCCTGAAAACCTACGGCACCAGCCTTGGTTCACTTCCTTGACACACGTGCAAAGACAAACCTCTTTTAGGTCACTAAACACCAGTGTCCACCACTATGACCCATTAAAACCAGGCCTTAAGTGCCATGATAATTTATATCATGCCATTTGAGAAGGTATCTAGGAAACTTTTCTGACTCCAATACTTGTTAACTTCTAATATAAGAGAAAATAAAGTCTTCCTGGAAACAACTTGTGTGATTACTTGATACTTTGTTTCTCCCACTACACCTGTGTTATCCAATATGGCAGCCACCAGCTAATGTAGATATTAAATTCACTTTCTAGGTCTTAGTAGCCATATTTCAAGGGCTCAATTCCCCAAATGCGGCCAGTGGCTACTGGGCAGTGCTGATAAAAAAAAACGTTCCCATCATGAAGAGAAATTCTACTGGATGGTACCAGACATTACTGCCTCAGCGGCTAAGCTCTACGGGGGGAGGAACCTCCTGATCTTTTCACCAGTGTACACATGGCATCTCCCACAGAGACTGCCGAATAGGAGGCATTCAACAGACACAAGCAATGCAGCGAATGCAGTAAATGGAGAGGACTGGAGAGAATTCGGAACAGGGTCCTAGAGAGTGTGTGTGTGTAAGAAAGCAGAGGGGGTGCGTGGGGACTATAGACTCCTACAGATTTAAGGTCAGATTTGCAAAAGCTAAAACAAAACAGAGTTCCCCAAAGTAGTAGAGAATCTGACATTCCCGGGACACCTGGGTGGCTCAGTCGGTTGAGCGGCCGACTTCAGCTCAGGTCATGATCTCACACGGTCCGTGAGAGAGCCCTGTGTCGGGCTCTGTGCTGACGGCTCAGAGCCTGGAGCCTGCTTCAGATTCTGTGTCTCCCTCTCTCTCTGCCCTTCCCCTGCTCACGCTCTGTGTCTAGGTCTCTCAAAAATAAAATAAAAACGTTAAAAAAAATTAAAAAAAAAAGAACCTGACATTCCCAAAAAGTGAATCTTGCAACCCAGAGCAGTCAGTCCCCAGGCCAATAGTTCCCTATCTCCTAAGAGCTTGTTAGAAATGTAGATTCTCAGCCCCTATCCCAGGCACTACTGAATTAGACCCTGCATTTTAACAAGCAATTCATATGCACATTATACTTTGAGAAGCACTGGTCTAGTGCTCTACTTTTGCAGACAAAAAGGATCCCTCACTCAGCAAATTTGAAAACAAAAAATAAAGAGCCACTACATACAACTGCATGAAAATCTGTAATAATCACAATAAAAAAATTTTAATTAAAAAAAGGAACATTTCTGGGTGCCTGGATGGCTCAGTCAGTTAAGTGTCTGACTCTTGATTTTCGTTCAGGTCATGATTGCAGGGTCGTGGGCTCTGTGCTGAGCTTGGAGCCTGCTTAAGATTCTCTCTCTCTCCCCTCCTCTGCCCTTCTCTCCATGCCATGCTCTCCAAAAAAAAAAAAAAAAAAAAAAGGAACATCTTTTACAAACTTGGAATCACACCTCAAGCTTTTTTGTATCCCTTCTCTGCCACCTCTACCCTCACTGCATCCCACAGCACAGGAAAATATCAAACACACATGATGTCTGTGAGTTCACACATGCAAACACACATACATTCACAGCACTACGAAAACAGCTGGCACTTAACACAGATACAGGGCATCCCAGAAGAACAGATGTGCTTCCATTAAGAAGTTTAAGCTCGATTTTAGCGATAACTTTAAGTGGCAGGACTGAGTGATACACTGCTATGGTAAACCAAAAGCTCCAGCCATGAGAAAGCTACCCTGACCATTCAATGATTCCGCCTGAAACAAAACCGTTTTACATGTAGTCTAGGTCTCACACATTTTTCAGGAGTGTGTCGCTACACTAATCGTCCCCGGTTAGGGTTTCCTTTTTTTTTTTTTTTTTTAATAAATTATAATTCTTCGAACTAATAACCAGTCCATCAACTATAGTATCAATGTACTCTGGACACAAAATTCAAGTAGTGTCTGAAACTTTTTCCGGTAGGAGGAAACTCTTTTGTTTACCTCTTTACCCAGGAAATTGCACTGATGAGAAATTAAGAACTTTGCTAGGTGTTTAGAATTACAAATTACTTACAAAGGCCTGGCTCAGGCAGTGGAGCGTAAGACTCTTGATCTCAGGGGTCAGAAGTTCAAGCCCCACGTTGGGCATAGAGAGTGCTTTTAAAAAATAAATAAATAAATAAAAACTGTACAAATTACTTACACTTGTCCCTTACATTTTATGCACTTCCCTAATCTTCCAGCATGATCTTTCTTTATACCCTCATTACTTTTATAGAAGAAAGCTGATTTCTAAAAACAATTTTTCTTTATAAAATAAGAGTAATTGAAAAATACTCTCAAAGTGTTCTTGGGCTTTACTACGAAAATATAATTAAACTGAAATTTACATATTTCCCTCGTAGTAAGATGCACAGGCTAAAAGCACAGTGGTGAAGAACCTAAAATAAAATGTCAAGGGAAAAAAAGGCCTAACTCAGAGTTAGCCCACACAGTGCCCCACAAACAAAAAGATTCTCCCCGATCAGGTCTGTTGGCCTGGCCCATGGAGAGCCTTCCATCCCCACATGAGTTCACTCGGTTCAGTACCTATATCACTTTCAAAGACTTCTGAGGGTTTCTTTTCCCCAGCTCAAACTTTTTAGTTCTCTTAAATCTTGGTTCTACAGGTACCAGAGTGAGCAAACACACTGTAAGGTGACCCCCAACGAGTCATATCTCTGTATTAGCCTCTCCCTTGGAGTTTGGGTAGAATTTATGACTTGCTTCCAACCAAGAGCAGATGGCAAAGGTGACGTGATGTCACGCCTGTGATTATATTGTTATAGAAGATTCTAGCATAGTGGACTCAGGTGAGAGATTCTCTGGCTGGCTTTGAACTAACAGGCTGCCATGTTGTGTGCTGATCTACAGAGGGCTCCGTGGCAAAAAAAACAACCGCAAGCGGGGCGGGGGGGTGGGGCGGGCGGGGGGTGGAATTCTAGGAATCGGTACTGGTGCCAGCTAACAGCCAGCAAAAACCAGGGACCCCAGCCTACCACAGCAAGGAACTGAGTACTGTCAACCACCACACACGCGCGGCCCTGGAAGAGAACCCTACGCTCCAGAAAGCAGCACAGCTCTACCCGACAGCTTGACTGCGGCCCCACGAGACCCTGAGCAGGGCATCCAGGGAAGTCGTGCCCAAATTCCCGACCCAAGAAACTGTGAGATAATAAATGTCCGTTGCTGTAAACTGCGAGACCTGGTCTTCAGCAAGAGAAGGCTTCACTGTTGGGGACGTACAGATCGGCAGACACTTACCGAAGAACCGATTACGAGGAGTGCTAATTCTTGGAATTGTACTAAGTCTTATCCTTCCAATATGGAAATACGTCATCGAACGTTAACAATGCCTACGATCTCACGTGGCCATTCACATTTTGGTTTTGTGGAACCCTAGTGGGTTTTTTCCAGTTTGGATTTCCAAATTTGCTGCCACGTTCTCATTATCATCCTTCTCTCCCTGAGCTGCATCTCCTACCCCTTAAATGTAGACGCTGCTGAGAGAATCCCTGTTCTGGCAAGCCTCCCAGCTGCCACGCAGCAGCGACCGCCTCAATGCCACCGACCTGAGAAAACACACCATACGGAGCAGCTGTGGTCTCCAGGTTCTAGCTAAAAGTACAACAGAAAAAGAGCAAGAATAGGAGTTTAACTGTACATTTCTCCACCTGCCCTCTCCAAAAGTGCTAGATTATGAATATAAACCGATATATCGCAGCAGGTAGAGAAGGTGAGTGGGCAGTGGTCAAGACAGATACCGTATTTCACTTAGGAAAAAAACAAAGGCAAAATTACAGAAATGAGATAAATAAGAGAAAGCAAACATACTGCAATCGAGTAGAAGTTACCTGTTATTCACCACAAAACTTGGAAAAGAGAAGTAAACAAGAACGGTCATCAGTGCTAGTCATTTACCCAAAGGAGAACTCACACCGGCTTTGCGACACCCACATGCAGTGCCCTTTGTGATCCCCGGACCCCTCGGCCACCAAGCCACTTTCTCTTCATTATTTTGGTTTCCCAGATATTTCAAACTCAGAAAGGAAGAGCCCTAGATGGGTGATACAAATATTCCAAACACTGGAAAAGACTGTGCCTCTTTGTAAATTAAACTAGCAGCCTCGTTTACAGTGATTAACAACATGATTACCAGCCAAACTCCACGAGGACCAAATCCTGGAAGCTCGAGGTTCAGACCCAGACTCTGTCGCTAAGGCAGACACTGCCCGCAGCCGTGCTACTAACACAGTAACTCTGAGACAGCTTTTAAAGTCGGAACACTGCATCTCCAAATCCTGCTTGAATATCAAGAAAGTCGGCATATAAAAATAACGTTTCTCTTTAAAGTATCTGTAAAAATAGTAAAATCTCCATAATTGAATGAACTGCGGTAAGACACTGATTGTAACATGCAGCATTACTTGGCATATGTACATGGATGACGCTCAGGTTGATGTCGTCAGTGTTGAGAGACTACTGACTTTGAGACGCTCTCTAATTTCAGAGACGTTAAGAGTGTGAAAATAAATGTGAAAAAAGGTGCGTCTCAGAATGGAGAAAATACTGAAAATGTGTTTGCAGATTGTTATTAAACACGGAGCCTCTTAAACTGACATGTATTCATAATTGGTACTATTTGTTAAACCATCAATTTTGTTTCACTTCTCATTTGAAATGAACAACGGATGGTACTTAATTAAATTTCTAACAGACATCTCGCACAAACTTCTTTTTTTCCCTTGCACATACTTTAGAACTTATGAATTCCTACTTTGAAAACCCCCTCAGTTTCACTTTTGGAATCACGAATCAGGAGAGGCAATAAATGAGGCCTACGTAAGTTAAGTGACTGAGTGCAGGACCGGATAAGTAGTAAGCAGCAGTCCAGGTTTGAAGCCAGGTCTCTCGGGTCCTGCGTTGGCTTCACAGAAATCGGAAATCAAAGGAGGGTTAGTGTTCTCTGGTGCACTACTACAGAGAGGACAAAGCAATGAAAACAATCCCCGTCCGTTTGCAAAGTTGTTCTTTTATGACACGACACTGGTCAGCTTCCCTGGCAGAACACTGATGACTGGCCACTTGCTCGGCTCATCGATTCGACTGCGAGATGGTTTCACACTCTATTAGAACGGCACCCGACTTCTCACCAACGAACACCTTCTTCGCATTCTCTGAGGGATGGAGACCATAAACCATTACCGAATCAGCCACGTGCCAAACACCAGCGTCACGATGAGATCCTGCTGTACGAGGCCGTTTGTTCTTTATGGAAAACTCTGGGAATTACAGAACCTTCCTAAACTTTTTAGCATTGCGATATGTACTCTGACCTAGAAATTTTGATTCCCCAAAGCATGTAGAAAATCTGTTAATTAATGCTCTGCTCTGACTGGCTTCTTTAGAACTGGAGATTATTCAAGGAGGTCAGCAAATAATCCACCTTCTCCAGGGGTTAGTCCCTTTTAGGCTGGTTTCTTGCCAGGTGATTCACAGGGGACTTGCCAGTGTCGACCGGAGAGGACTCCAACACCGCTGCACTGGAGTGGGAGTGGCTGGAGACGTCGGCGAAGGGCTCCGTCAGAATATTTCTAGATGTCTCTATTACAGAATTCCTCATCGTGTCATTCATTTCGATCACTTCGAAATCCATTTCATTCCATTTCTCTGCATCCTCTTCTTCATTCTCTTCCTCGTAGTCATTTAGCTCCGGACTAGAAAGCAAGGCTTTCTGGTCCTCGCTTTTTCTGTGGTCTTTCCGCTGCTGATTGAGAGGTGAGGTGGCCAACTTATAGAGCACAGGAAACAGCACAGCAGTGGCTATCGAAGCCCCCAACGAGGTATACAAAACGACAGGCAAGTCGGGGTATTCTCCTTGGAGAATTCCAATGACCGCGGGGATAGCCATTTCTCCCAGGGAGGCGCCGACTACAAAAAACGCTGCAGATTTCCCGTGGATGGTCGTGTACTGCTCGATCCAAGACACGCCGCTGGGAAATGTGGTGGCCATCGAGGCCCCGTACACCGACGTCGCTATCCAGAGACAGAGCGGGCTCTCGTTGAAAAGCACCAGCAACAAAGACGACCCCAGGCTGCCGATGTTGCTTAACACGATCATGGTTCCAGGCTGCAAGCAGGTAGCGAAGAAGATTGCCAGGCCCCTGCAGGCCGCGAAGGTGCCCCAGAAGATGGAGTTCAGCCCGGCGGCCTCGCTCTCCTTCATGCCGGCGTGGGTGGTCGCGAACGAGAAGACGTAAGAGCCGTACGTTACCTCGGCGCCCACGTAAAAAAAGAAGAACAGAAAAAGCAGACAAAGAAGGGCGTTGTGATATTTGGCTCGTCGAGACCTCCGCACGGACGCTTTTGCTTTTTCCTGCCTTGAGCTTCTCTTCAAAAACAGAGCCAAAAAAAAGATGGAAACTACAAAAATGTAAGTACCGATAACAGCGTAAGCCCACAGTAAATTCAGATTGTCAGGTACTCTGAATAGAGATTCTGAGTCAGCTTCAGACGACTGGTTGAGAGAACCGGGAGGGTCAGCTTCCGTGTGGTTGTCACCAGACACCGTCGTGCCCAATGCCAGTTTAGCCAGCAGTGGAGCCAAGAAGGCACCCAAGGCAAAACTGAAGTGTAAGGCCTGCATATGTGGGGCTCCTTCTTCCCCCCAAATAGCCAAGATTAGGACGTTACCACCTACCAATGAAAGATGAGGAAAATGATTTAATCACAGAAACTTGGCAAAAACCAGTTCATTGCTATCAGAGAGAGGAAGCGCCTGTTTTATGTGGCACAAGAATTATACGATTCTACGTTATCAGATGTTACAACTCGATCAGGTCTGTCATTAGGGCCCCCTAGCCTCCCCACCAGAGCACTGGGAGCAGTGTACATCACACACTCACGGATGGATTCCTCAAGCTGGTAAACCACTGCCTCCTGGAGCCTGGGACGTTAGCCCGAGGCTTTTTATCCTGCAGTTCTAACACCAGGCTGGCAGGGTGAGGGGGGATATTTACTTATTCATTCATAAACATTTTAAATACATATTATCATCAGATAGTGGCCAAATTACCAAAGAGCCAGCTGAGGGGATTGATTCAAGTACTTAACAGAAGCACCACATGTGTTCAGAAACCTGAACGCTACAGAGTTCTGCGGTGCCCGTGACAGGAAACAGAGATACCTCCTCCACAAGGAGAAAGGCAAGAAGCATGAAGTCCTGGGTTTTCTGTCTTTTTTTTTTTTAACATATTTGCAGATAAACATACAACGGTACTCTGTAATTTCACAACCAAACCAAGCCTAAAGTATAAACCATCCCCGATCTATCAAATAACAGGGGATAAGAGTTGCTTTCAGGGGTGGACAAAAGTGCCACGCACGTTATTTAGCAGGTTTTAAAAGATACCAAGACCCACGGAGGGGAGCTCCTGCAGGAAGGCAGGAGCTTCTGAGAGAAAAAAAAGAGAGAAGGAAAGTAACACGGAGCACTGGTTTCTCAGAAAGGTAGAGTGCTTTTTAAAACTGGAGCGCTGCGTCTACGATTCCTCAGCCAAATGATGGTTCCGCAGTTGGTTCAACCTAGGAACCCATCGACTCCTCCCATGCTACACTGAGAAAGTTCTCTCTCCAAATGAAAGCCCCCTCACCTGCACCACAGTTAGACACAAGGCAGACCCTTTCCTGTTGGGATACCATCAAGCAATAATCTCTCACGGAACAAAGTTCTTTAAACTCACTCCATGGTTGGCTGCTTAAAAACAGAGCACCCTACTTGGCAAGAAGAGTAGTTGCCAAAAGGGTGGTTGTGACTGGGTGACCCCGGGAGCAATTCAGTCGGCTGGTGTCATTTTACACTGCAAATAACCGTGGGATGTCAACTGTTTTACTTTTTCCAATACCAAGTCCCCAATCCCAGAGATGACGCCGAAGGGCTCACTGACCTGTATCCAGAATGCCAATTGACACACCAAAGACGGACATCATGACGATCAGTAACACTGCCTTCTTACAAAACGGAACAAGATAAAGACCAACTGTGGTGGCCAACATTGACACCCCTGAGAAGAAAGGTAAAAGTCAGCTTTAAAAAACAATATTCATGAATCAAGTCACCATCATAAAAACTCCAAAAATAGAAGTAGGTGAAATTACAATTGAGTAATAGAAGCGGATGAGAGATTCAGCATCTACAAGGGGTTATTTCCTTTACAAGCTTTCATAATCTTTATGGACTACAAAATCTAAGTTATCTTAACATGAGTACATTTCTAGCAAAGCTAATAATCAGACACCACAAGGCAAAGTTTTATAGCAAAACAGACAGGCCAAAAATTATTTAAATATTTCATATTTAAGAACCTACAGGGATTTTTAGATAAGAGGTAAGAAATTAAAAAGAGAAAAATAAAATGTAAGTACTATAGTCTGTTGTAGTAGTATATTAAATAATTAGGTTGGGAATAGGGAGGGAAATACCAGACCAATATGTGTTCTCAACCCACTTTGGAAATCTGAGCAATTACTCATTTATTCAACAATAACAGTAAATTATTCTCCTTACTTCTAAAGCAGTTTTATCACATTAATCCAGATTTTATTTTATTATTTTTTTTAATGTTTATTTATTTTTGAGACAGAGAAAGACAGAGCATGAGTGGGGGATGGGCAGAGAGAGGGAGACACAGAATCAGAAGCAGGCTCCAGGCTCTGAGACATCAGCACAGAGCCCGATGCAGGGCTCGAACTCAGACCGCGAGATCATGACCTGAGCTGAAGTCGGCCGCTTAACTGACTGAGCCACCCAGGCGCCCCCAGATTTTATTTTTAAAAATATTTATTTTTGAAAAGAGAGACAGAACGCAAGCAGGGTAGGGGCAAAGAGAGAGACAGAGAGACACAGAATCCAAAGCAAGATCCAGGGGCTCTGAGCTGTCAGCGCAGAGCTCAATGCAGGGCTGGAACACACAAACCATGAGATCGTGACCTGAAGTCGGACACCCAACTGACTGAGCCACCCAGGCGCCCCAATCCAGATTTTCCTTAAACATATCTATTTATTCAGGGGCGCCTGGGTGGCTCAGTCAGATAAGCATCCAACTCTTGATTTTGGCTCAGGTCATGCACGGTTTGTGGGTTCGAGCCCTGCATCGGGCTCTGTGCTGACAGTGCAGAGCCTGCTTGGGATCCTCTCTCCCTATTTCTCTGCCCTTCCCCCACTCATGCTCTTTCTTTCTCTCAAAAAATAAACTTTAAACATATAGATTTATTCAAAAAAGAATACGTTAAAAGCGTTGTCATCTAATCTGAGGGTGAGGCAGAGAGGTCTGGAGTCATTACCACGGGGCGGCAGGGGCAAAATAGTAGCCTACGTCATGTCACCCGCCATTCCCTCCCACCTTCGTGCTCAGTCTAGCCTGGGCAGAGTCAAGGAACTCATTCTGATCTCTGGTGGCCCTAGGAGACCTGCCCTAAACCCGGACGAGCAAAGAGCTTTGGACAACTGGTATGCAGGTTGCTGGATCCAAGGGTGGCTGCCTAAATTCCAGCGATGGTCAGGAAGGCTAAAGATGGGTAGCACGCTCTGGGGCTAATCTAAATTTCCAGGGCGGGCCCACCACAGATTCCCTGTAACACCCAAGACGAAACCAGGCGCCAAGGAAACGTGACTTCCAGTGACGGTGTCTGAACACTACCCGTGTGAGTTGTCAACCACTCTACGAGCTAGTATATTTCATATTTAAAAACAAACTGCAAATTCCACGAAAATCCCCCAAAGCTACAATTGAGTGTTTTACTTACCCAGGAGTAGAAAATGATTCATATTGTCAAGAAGGACTCCACCGATCACAGAGCCGCTCAAAAACCCAAAGGCACGGCCCACAAAAATCAGAGAAAGACTGCTAATATTGCTGTTCACATTTGTTGCCAAATCTTGAAATGTGGGTCCCAGTATAGCAACACTCATTCCCTACAATTTAAAAAGACAAAATCTTTTATTTACAATTATTGAAATACTGTCTATCTCTGTGGTGGCTTTCTTCCCTATTAAAAAGGAAGGAGGGGACCTCAGTGTAATGTAGCGGATTATTTTAAGTCTTATAGTCTGGAAAAATTCAGGATGACAGTACTAGTATCCTAGAGCTTTAGGCTCCTGTATTTGGTGGGCCAAATCCTACTGGTTTTCTAGTTTTGACAACTCTCGAGTTTAAAAAAAAATTATTTAATTTTTTTGGCTCGTTTGTAATTTTGTTTCCTTTTCGAACAATACCCTAAAAGACTCTTTTGTATTAATGGTAAAATGTAACATTAAAATAATTTTAGTTTTGGCATTTTAATATACTGTTATACATAAAAACCAGGAATTTAGATGTTAAAAAATTAATTATCAAGCCATTAAAATAATATTCATATTTTTTGATGTTGCTAAAACAGAGCAATATTTCTGGAAGCACATGGGGTCCTTCCTCTGACACATACAAAATAGTGCAGGAGATGAGTAATGTAAACGTTTCTGAATCTACATTTTTCTTCAAAGAAAACCCCAAGCCATCAGAGGATATTTGCTGGACACACAAAATATGTTTCTGATGGATCCAGGCTTCAAGAAGAGTTGATTCTAATTGGACTGCTCTGCTCTAACACTTGGATGTGCCCTTGCCCAAGAAAGAGCAGGTCCCAGACTAAAGACAGAACAAGCACCTGGTACATGGGGGGAAGGCTGAGCTCCATCTCCAATCAAATTACTTCCTGCCTACAAGTGAGGTCTCACCAAGCTTCTGCAATGATTTTTCTTTTTTCACATCAAAACATTCTAAGAATCCGTTGTGGCTCACAAGAAAGACGCTAAGTGACCTGAAGTGACTCTCCTCAGAGGACTCACACTACCAAATCCCCCAGATCCCAATCTTCCCGACAAGTGATGAGAGAGAGGGAGATGTCCAGAAATAAGGGAAGGGCTGGGAGGTCAAGGGGTCAGTCAAAAGGCGCTTCTAGCCTTGCAGTTTACTCTAAGAAAAACACTGAAGGATCTATGGGTTTGTTTTGCATAGAATTGTGGGCAGAATAAGAGACATATTATTTCTGGCTCCACCACTTAAAGCCAGCTGTGTGGTCTGGAAAAGGCATTTTCCGTCTCTGGTTCTCTTTCCCCATCTGCAAAAATAAGCAGCTGGCTATATTTTGTCAGATGAGGAAGAGGAAATCCCAGAAAAGCAGCTTTGTGTAATAATATGGGGTCTGCGTGGGCACGCGGGGCAGAAGCTATAAACCTGGCAAAGCCCCTTGCAGCTCCCCACCCCACGTAGGAGAGGTAGGACGGTTTGCTGGAGCTGGAAAACATATTGGGAAAATCAATCTCGCACTTGACAATAACCCTCCAAGATTAGAACTCTGCCCGTTTTTCAGATTAGGAAACTAAGGCTGGGAGCAGCTGATAACCAAGGTCGCAGTTTGCAAGAGGCAGAGGCGAGACTCGAACTCTCGGAAGATCGCGTTCTCTGCAGGACGCCTGCTCACGCCCCGGCCTGGGAGGTTTCCAGCCCCGGCTCTCACCAGACCCAGGAAGGCGGCACACAGGATCACCGTGATGAACCAGCGCAGCATGCTTCCCGCCCGGCGGCCCCGCCGGGAGCCCGCCGCCGCCGCATTCGCCGCCGCGGCCTCGGTCTGGAGGAGCCGCTGCCCGGCAGCCGGGGCCCCGGCCCCACGGAGTTCCAGCTCCAGCTCCAGCTTGGCGGCTCGGGGGTAGCGGTCCTGCTGGCGCCCGGCTTCTTAGCCGAGCCTCGGGAACTGGGAGCGGAGCCGCGGCCCCGCCCCTCCAGGCCCGGCCGGCCCCGCTAGCGCCACCTCCCCAGGAACGGCCCCCCTTCGGGGCCGGGAAGTCTAACTTCGGAACACGCCGGGCGTTGCAGGGCCGCGACGCGCGCCCTTCAGCCTGCAAGGTGCCTGCGGGGTCACGTGGCGGAAATGTGGCCTCTCGCCAACCGCGGCCTGCCTCAAACCGGAAGTTTATGTGGTTGCCTGGGAGACCGGGCTTCGCGCTAAGGCCCGGGCATCACACACAGCTGAGCCCACAGAGGCCCAGCGAGCGGGCGCCGCGTGGCGGAGGGAGCTGAAGTTGCAGCCTGGGGCTTGACGGCTTGTGAGGAAAGACGCGGCCACACTGTCACGTGGAAACGCGGGCCAAGGTTTGCAAGGGGCTTTGCGACCGCTCCCCGGGGCTCCTCGCTGGGCAAAGGAAGCCCGGAGGTCTGTGCCTTAGCTTCCTAGAACAGCTGCCCTTGTTCCTTTGAGCTATGCCGTCCATCTGTCACTCCGCAGCATTTGTTGAACCTCACGTAAGCGTTCACGGATATCCTCTCAATTAACGCTCATAATTAATACTCCAAATTCCAGGTTATGCTGGTTTTACGGAGAGGAGGATTAAGTCATAGAGAAGAAGTAGCAACTTGCCCAAGGTCAGTCGGCGAATCAGGGGCTGTACATACACAGTGTAACAGTAGCTCAAGGGAAATCTGGACCCAAAGCCGAGATCTCAAGCACACTCTGGCTTCAATCCCTGCGAAGAATACCATTGTTGTAAGAAAGTGGAGCAGGACGTGGGTTTTCAGGATCCCTAAGGAAAGGAGGAAAGGCCTTGTCTTCTTTATCCGATTCCAGCTTTTTGATTCCTTTTGCCCTTTGACCGGACGCCAGCCTCGAAACGTGTAATTATTATCTATCGGAAATGTTCTTTTGGCCCTGATTACCTTTACCCACTTCGGCTCCCAGACTACAAACCTGGGTCTCCTCATTTCCCTTCCAACTCATCTCTCCAGCTCCATCCGTTTGGTCATTAAGCCTTTCCCAATTTACTTCGAGAAGGACAGATGCTGTGATTTCAGAGAACCTGTTTTAGATTTCAGAGTTCGGGAAAGGCCTCAGAAGAGTTTGACGTGGCTGAAGCAGAAGACATACGTATTAAAGAGAATAGAGGATGAAAGGTCGGTTAGATGCAAATTACAGGCATTTTGTATGCCGCCCAGAGGAGTCTGGTCTCGAGCTACACACTTCAACTCGCTCACTGAGCTTTACTATAATCAAAACTATTCTGTAGGAATTCAAGTTTCACGATATTTTATCTTTATCACTAAAACCGGACTCCTCTTTTTCCTAAGTAAATCTGCTTTCTCTCATTCTTTACAGTCCAACAACATCGAAATTGCTATTAGCTCTTTACATGTTGTTTCCCTCTTCCATACCTTTGATCATATTGTCCCCTCTTGTGCAAAATGCCTCCTTTCTCTTTCTCCTGCTTCAGGAGAGGCTGCTAGCTATGCATCAAAATCCATTTGCCCTTTCTTCCGAAACCCAGCGCATGATGGGCCTGGCTCCACTACATCTCCCAGCTGAAGTTGCAGTTAAGGATGCCAGTAGAACGTGAACAGAAAGGCCAGAGAGAATGCCTTCCTCCGTGATATGAGAGAAAAAACCTGTTTCTTACATCGCTGAATTTTCGTTACAGTACCTTAGTCTCCCGTGACTAAGAGCATCTGCCTTCTTCCTGCCTGTCTTCTCAATCAGTATTTTAAAGAATTTAAGAGAGAGGCACCTGGGCGGCTCAGTGGGTTAAGTGTCTGACTCTTTTTTAATGTTTATTTATTTTGAGAGAGAGAGAGAAAGCATGAGCTGGGGAAGGACAGAGAGAGAGACAGACACAGAATCCAAAGCAGGCTCCAGGCTCTGAGCTGCCAGCACAGAGCCCGATGCGGGGCTCCAACTCACGAACGGTGAGATCATGACCTGAGCCCAAGTCGGACGGGCAACTGACTGAGCCACCCAGGCACCCCTCTGACTCTTGATCTCAGCGCAGTTCTCCATCTCAAGTTTGTGAGTTTCAGCCCTGCCCGCATTGGGCCCCACGCTGGGCATGAAGCCTACTTTAAAAAAAAAAAAATTAAGATTTAAAAAAATAAGGATTTTTATATTAACCTAGGTAGTTAAATTTGCTGCGGCTCATCCTTCATTCCTAAACATCCAGGTCTCCTTCTGGTGGTATCCTTTCCCTTCATCCTTAGCATTTTTTGGGAGGGCGGGTCTGCTGACAATAGCTTTTTAAGTTTTCCTTCATCTAAGAATGTCTCTATTTCACCTTCATTGCTGAAAATATTTTCACTGGATATAGGCTTCTGATTCATTGTACTTTACTTTCCACATCTGGAGGTGTTGTTCCAGTGTCTTCTGGCTACCCTGGACTCCGCAGTCTTTGATCTTTGTTCTTTATGGAGTGTTTCATTTCTCCCTGGCTGCTTTCAAGATTTTTTTCTTTATCACTGTCTTTCGGTAGTTCGATTTTGAGAGCTCTAGGCATGATTTTCTTTGAACTTAAGTGTCGGAGGCCACCAAACTTCTTTAGTCTGTAGATATGCCTTTTACCAAATTTGGGAAGTTTCTAGCCATTACTTTTTCACATAATTTTTCTCAAGCTCTTTCACCTGTCTTTCTGGGGCTCCAATGACATGTTAGACCTTTTGATGTTTTTGCACAAGTCCCTGATGCTCCTGTGTTCTGTGTTTTGCAGCCTTTTTATCCCCTTCTGCTCTTCAGTTTGGATAACTTCTGTTGACTTATCTTCCAGTTCACTGCCGCTTTCTTCTGTCATCTCCATTTTGATATTATACCTATCTAATGAATTTGTTTCTTTCAATATATATACATTTTTAATGTTTATTATTTATTTTTGAGAGAGAAAGAGACAGAGCATGAGCGGGGGAGGTACAGAGAGAAGGAAACACAGAATCCGAAACAGGCTCCAGGCTCTGAGCTGTCAGCACAGAGCCCGAACGGGGCTGGAACCCACAAACTGTGAGATCATGACCCGAGCCGAAGTCGGACACTTAACCGACTGAGCCACCCAGGTGCCTCTGTTTCTTTCAGATATTGTACTTTTCAGTTCAAAATTTCCACTCAATTCTCTTTCATACTTTGCTTCTCTGCTGAAAATGTCTTTACATTTGTGTCCCATGTGTTTATCTTTACATCCTGCTACTTATAATAGCTGCTTTGGAGTCTTTGTCTGAAAATTCCAACACCTGTGTTATCTTGGGGTTGTTATAGTGATGGTCTTTTCCCTAAGGACTTGGCCACGGCTTCCTGGTTCTTTGTATGACAGGTGTTAACCTTAAAACTAAAACAGCCGGTTATTTTACCAGCAAAAAAATGGATTTATTTGTGAATAGCAAAGAATTGCAGTCTGGAACAGGAAGCTACCGCCAAACCAATGGCAAGTCCAGAGAACAAAGGAGAGGAACACTCTTTCATAGAGAAAAGAGGGAAGTTGGGAGAATTATTATAAATAAAACGTCCATTGGAGTAAACTGGAACTTTACGGGATGGTGGATTTTCATTGGCTGACTTGTGACAGTCTCTCATTGGCTGGGCTGTGGCCAGAAGAGAACGAAAACCTCTCTTCCTTCTTGCTAGGATAGTCAGGTAGTATTTAGAAGTAGTACCCAACTTACCACGCAGCAAAGTATCTCTGCGGCTTTTGGATCTGCAATTGAGGATGAGTGGTGGGGTGAGAGAGCTCCCCCTGCTGGCCTCTTGACTCCATTTTATTTTATTTATTTATTTATTTAAGTTTATGTACTTATTAAGAGAGAGAGAGAGAGAGAGAGAGGAGTGAGAGCACAAGCTGGGGAGCGGAAGAGAGAGAGGGAGACGTAGACTCGGAAGCAGGCTCTGTTGGCACAGAGCCCGACGCAGGGCTCGAACTCACCAACGGTGAGATTGTGACCTGAGCCGAAGTCGGACGCTTAACCAACTGTCCTTGACTCCATTTTAAACAAAGTTTCCTTCCATTAATTTTTACACAGGTTGTTTTCTATCGCATCCCGGACATTGTGACAGTTAACATTGTGCCCCTGGATCCTGTTAAAATCCTCCCGTGGGAGTGTGTGTGTGTTTCCGCAGGCTTTCAGCCTGGTCGAGTTCACATTACAAGTTTTGTTATCACCTTCTGTGGGTGAGGATTTCTTTCCCAGTTCAGTTTTCAAAGCCTCTGCTCTGGGTCTGTCCTGAACATGTACCACTCCGGGGTCAGTCTGAGAGTTGGCCTGTGGTTTGACTTTTAGTCGTCAAAGCCTTTGCTTTGTTGCTTTGGCAGAACAAGTGCAACTCAGTAGTGAACGAACCTAAGACTTAAAGTGGTTCCTACACAAAATTAGGACCCACCTTCTGGAGCCCCGTCGTCCTCTCCCTCCTCCCTCCTGGCTTTCCAACTCAGAAACCTTTTCTCAGTTCCTGGGACCTTTCCTCAGCATCCCTGGATAAAGGACAGGGTTTCTACCAGAGTTTTAGCTACTCATGCCTCCCAACAGTTCCCAGCTGGGGCCTCCCCTCAGGGCAAAATCACCAGAGAAAGGAAAAAAGGCCAGGAAACCCATCCGCCTTGTAGGTTGTGCCTCCCCTTCACAATCGTTTACTTTTCAGAGTCCTCGGGCAGTTGCTGTCTGTTTTGTCCTGAGGTTTTAGTTGTAATCGGTGGGAGAGGTGGACGGGAGTAGGCTCACGATGCCAAAGCTGCCCCCGAGCTCTTGCCACCTTTAAGAACCCACTTAGCTGTCACTTCCTCTAGCAAGCCTTTCCCGACCCTCCTCTCCATCGCGAGGCTGTTTTAGTTTCGCTCCTTGATGCATACCTTCTAAGGGCCCACCGACTTCTGTATACGGAATGTTCCTCTTTAAATATCATCTTTTCCACCGTATGCCGTGTCTGAAGGGCAGGCACTGTGTCTTAGTTATCTTTCAGCACAGTGCCCGGCACACGGTGGGGCTTCAGTAAATACTGAATGCAGTAGACTTTCTCTGGTCGCCCTGACCAAAGATCTGAATCCCCGCGTAGTTCTGCTACTCCTCCGCTTTCTCACACGTTCTAGCTTGTATTATAAATAGTTTGGCACTTCTCTTTAGTTTCCTGGTAGACTGTAAGCTCAGAAGGTTTTGCATCTCTGTCCCCCCTGTAGCATTGTATTATACACTTAATAAATATTACCGAACTGAATTGAGAGTCACTGAACTAATTTTTAAAAAATTTTTTAATGTTTATTTTAGAGAGAGACAGAGACAGCACAAGGAGGGGAAGGGCAGAGAGAGAGAGGGAGACACAGAATCTGAAGCAGGCTCCAGGCTCTGAGCTGTCAGCAAAGAGCCCGATGTGGGGCTCAAACCCACGAACGGTGAGATCAGGACCTGAGCCAAAGTTGGGAACTTAACCGACTGAGCCACCCAGCCGCCCCTGAACTCATTTTATTTTATTTTATTTTATTTTATTTTAATAGTTTATTGTCAAATTGGTTTCTATACAACACCCAGTGCTCAACCCCACGAGTGCCCTCCTCTGTGCCCACCACCCACTCTCCCCCCTCCCACACCCATCCCTCCCCTCAGTTCTTTCTTATTCTTTGAGAGTCTCTCATGTCATGTCTTCCTTCCTCTCTGTGGCTTTTTTTTTCCCCCTTCCCCTCTTCCCCTCCCCCCTGGTTCTCTGCTAGGTCTTCCAAAGCCTACCTATGCGTGGGAACATATGGCATCTGTCTTTCTCTGCCTGACTTATTTCACTCAGCATAATATCCTCCA
>PITB01024150.1:0-24625 GCA_004024585.1 Paradoxurus hermaphroditus | reverse complement strand
TATCCACATCTGTGTACATAACCCAATATGCTGCACTGCTATATTTAGTGGCCTAGTATAAAATATCTTTTGCTCTCCCTGTGATCTGTCTGATTAAAAAACTAGAAGCTGTAAGTTTTAAATAAAGCAACTCGTAATCTTAAATATAGATTTTAACTACCAAAAATGCAGGTATGTAATCGTTGATGGAATGCGTTCTTCTTTTTGTGTGCATTTTACCTTGTATAATTTACCATTAGAAAGACTTATACACCTTATTCCAGTCCTTTCTTTCTGTGCTCAGAGAAAAACATTCGTATTCACTACATATCGTTATATCTTAGGAAAATCCAACTTTAAAGTAAATGGAGACCAGGTACTGTTGTTCTAATGCCCATAAAAGTATTTCTAATTTTGAATCCCATACTACAGATCTAGAGTAATGTGATAAACTGTAGAAGGACTTTTAACTCTCTTTAAACTCTCAAAAATATGTTCTTAAAGTAAAAGTGTGATCGCATAAAGGAATATTGGGAGAAATTAGGACAGAAAAGAAATGCAACTTGTAAAGGGAATAAAAGAAATAAGCACTTCAATATGAAGGAGACCAAGGCAGCGATCACCTTGACTCAAGATATTCTACAGATAAAGACATTAAGTGACGAGTGATATGTAATATTCTTAGAGTCAGATGAAATCTTACCTAATTGAAATGTCTTTCTCTCTCTTTTGAGGTCCTGTAGGGATCCTATTTAAAAGTTTTCATCAGCTTAGGTTACTGATTTCCGTTCCTCTGAATACCGTGCATTTGTCATTCATGATTGTGGAATATTATCTTCCTTGACGAAAAGCATCTAACATTATTGATATTTTTCATGTGACTGCAAACATCTAGATATTTTGTGTTAAAATTATTCACATTTCCTAAGTGACTTAAGCTATCCAAGGCCAAAGGTAGGGGAATTTCACTTCTAGAATATTTAGGCTGACATTTTCCAAAATAAAGATATGAGTATGTAGTTTTTAATAGGACAGAATATTTAAAATACAGAATATTTCATTGGTGTAAGTATACCCTATCACAAGTTTGGAGAAGTAAAAACAACACCAATAACAATAGCAACAGAAATGTAATGAATACAGTGGTGGTTATTTTTCTAATCGCTGCCCTCTAGTGGCTCAAAAGAAAAATATTTCTTTGAATTAAAAAGGCTAACCTAAAGCGTACTGATTTAAAGTATTTTAAAATCAGCTAGTAAACATGTCTTAAATAACATTAACAGTGTTTGTGTGGGTTTTTTCCCCCTAGTACAAACAGCAAAATGGCATTGATTAATTAGCACTGAAAAGTTGTGTCACAACTTAAACAACGTTTTTAAGTCACCCAGTGGAAACAGGGTGATGGTAAAGACACCATGATGCTGTGGCGAGAACTATGGCGAATAGATAGATCTCATTGTGTAAAGAGAAGAGGCGATGGTCATTCACTGACACCTTGGATACTGAGTGCCAGTCCTTTTACTCATTCATTGTGGAGAAACAGAGTCAGAGACCTGATCAAACCACGCCTGAAACCTACTCTCTAATGCCGGGGTCCAGTTCCGGTGAATCTAGGGGTCCCCGAAGGATGGACGGTCAGGCGAAAGGAAATGAGAGAGCCACAAGAGAGATGGAGTCTGATGACCAAGCAGGCAGTTCTGGCAATTCTGTCATCTCCGCCCTGCTGGTCTCAGTGTCTTTATTTTTAAAGGTAGTGAGTGATATTACATCAATGAGTGACATTCCATAGTTTGATCTTTTAACAATAATGCATTTTTACCAGCAAGGAGGCAACTTCCTCAATCCTGTATGTTGGTTTCAGGATAATTAACATATAAATTTAGGGTGGGGGGAGAGAACAGGGTGTTTCCTTAAGGACTTAATTATCTGTAAACAGGAGAAATCAGGGTGTTGCTTTGAGGCCTATACTTCCAACTACAATGGGGGAGGTGCAACCCATCCCCAAGATGCAACTTTAAGGTTACTTCTGGCCAGGCTACTCTCATTCAGATGTAATCCATCAAAGCATCATCTTGCTCCAGGTCCTTCCCTTTTATCTAAATGCCATAAAACAAAAGAGCATTACACTCCTTGGGGCCAAGGAGAGTAGCTCAAGAAATCCAAGCCTGAAAAATTATTTAGAAGGAGGTAAGACTAGGCGCCATTTTGGCTGGCGGGAGCTTTGCTTCAACCACCTTTTCCACACAGGGAGGGGGTCTCGACCTGTGAGCCCAAAATGGCTCCCAACACGGTAACTAGACTGACTTTCCAAAATTTTGAGCCACTGAGTTTCTTTTAATTAATATTTCAGCCAGTTCGAATTGGGGTTTTCATTACTTGTAACTAAGAGATGTCTGATTTATCACCCTAAAAGTACTTCATAGGTATATAAATGGATGGATAGGGGTAAAAAAAAGGATAAATAGATAGATTTGAAGTCTAGAATATAAATTAAAAACACTGGAATGAGAGAAGGGTCATATAAAATAATTATAGAATAACATATTAGAAAGGCAGAATAGGATAAGACAAAAGAAAGCCTTGAGTTTTAAGTTAATTCCATTACATTTTTATTCAACATTTCTGAGTTATGATTTTGTGTTAGGTCTTTTGCTGGATACAAGGGAAATGGAAAAATAACACACAGATCTCAGAAAACTCAGATTTTAATTTAAATTTTGTATTTTTTTTCTCATAAATAACCAGGGTTACATTCTTAGAAGTTTAATCAAGAAATGATGTGGTAAGCTGTGGAGGGAAGTTGGGGGCAGCATTCTTAGTTCAGAAAACAATATTTCGATAGTATATCAGCTGATGAAATATTTTTAAAATTAGTCTTTTTTCTCATAGCATAATCCCGTTACTAAAAATAACAGCAGCTAATATTAATATTTTCAGAAGGCTGTTACTATTTTTAGTTTTCTTTTGGTGGCTGTTTTTCTGTTAATATCCTCTTTTTCACTCTGTTTTAGACTCTTTCCTCGAACGGCTCGGGGTCATCAGGGTACCACTTGTATTCAAGAATGAGGCACGGTGGGCATGGGGCTTACAGACTGAGTTCAGCACACAAAAACTCACCCCTTTAGTTGTGGCATCTGGATAGCAACAATGTGTCTTTTTGCTTGCTTTGAGGAGCTTCTCTATATAGGAGTCCTCCAATATTTTCCCTAAAGAAGATTACACATCTGGCAACCAGTAGCCTAGAAGCTGAGTAAAGGAGGTAGAGACAGAGCCTCGCTATTCAGTATGCAAACTTTCATTTTCCTCCTGATTTTTGTAAGGCATCTCACACTTCAGATCTCAGCTGCGCCTGCCTTCAGTGAGGCACAATTCATCCTACAGGGCGAAATTTCCAGATTCTGTGTAGGTGAGGTATGTTTGCCTATCTGTACAGGCTGAGGTAGGTAAACCCTCTTTATATGGAATTGCAGCAAACCACCTGTTTCTTAACCCTAGACCGATAGTACTGCTTTCCCAAGTTTTTTCCAGCGTTTGCATGAGTCAGATTGCCTCCTGTTGGGTTTGCAGGGAAGGCCGTTTAAATTTCATCTTTCCCCACTATCTAGACGACTTTCCACTTGTCCATCAGCTTTCCAGCTTCTAAAATCTTGTTAACATCCTCTAAATATCAGAACCTCATGTGTCATCATTCTCTTTATCCTTAGACACTTTTAAAAAATTCTTCAGGGGCACCTGGGTGGCTCAGTTGGTTAAGCAGCCGACTTCGGCTCAGGTCATGATCTCACAGTCTGTGAGTTCGAGCCCCGAGTCTGGCTCTGTGCTGACAGCTCGGAGCCTGGAGCCTGCTTCGGATTCTGTGTCTCCCTCTCTCTCTGCCCTTCCCCTGCTCTTACTCTGTCTCTAAGTCTCTCAAAAATAAATAAACATTAAAAAAAATTCTTCACTATCATTTCAGAGATGTCCTGGGAAAAAGTGGATATAAGCTATATGTTCAAATGGAAATCAGTGTCTATTTTATAGTATTTTTTTTTAAAGAACTCAATTGAAAACTTATGTCCACACAAAAACCTATACATGGATGTTTATAGCAGCTTTATTTATAATTGTTGAAACTTGGAAGCAACTGAGATGTCTGTCAGTGGGTGGATGGATCCTTAAACTGTGATACATTCAGACAATGGCATATTATTCAGAACTTATAAAAGAAATGAACTATCAAACCATGAAAAGACATGGAGGTACGTTAAATGCACGTTACTAAATGAAAGAAGCCGGTCTGGAAAAACCATATGCTGTATGATTCCAATTATATGACATTCTGGAAAAGGCCAAATTATGAAGAGAGTGAAAAGATCAGTGGTTCGCAGAGGGTGTGGGGGTGCGGGGCAGGGAGGGGAGGGATGAATAGCGGATCAGGAAGATGGTTCCGGCAGTGAAAATATGATACCATACTGATGGATACATGTCATTATACATTTGTCTAAATGCACAGAATGGACAACAGCAAGAGTCAACCCTGATATAAACTACAGACTTGGGGTGATCATGAGGTGTCCATGTAGGTCAGTTATAACAAGCGTATCCTTCTAGTTGGGGTTGTTGATATCAGCTGTGGGGCCTAGGGGGCATATACAAGATCTCTCTATTTTTTCCTCAATTTTGCTATGAACCCTGAACGTCTCTAAAAAAATAGGTCTTAATTTTTTTAAAGAGATTATGGTGTAAACCTTGAAGCAGGTCTCATGTTTCGCTTATTCAGGGCTAGAAAATACATAACATATTTATCATAGAGCAAATTCTACCATTTCAGCTTCTACCATTCTGATGAAGGTTAGCTGAATCCTTCCTAGTGAAGCCTGTCTCTCCACCTTCCTCTGAACTCATCTCATTCTTGCTCTATATACACCATGAACACAGTGGCACACAAGGTAACAAGTGTGCTTCTGTCGGAGGGACTATTTATTGGCTTATTATCATCTTATCTTTTTTTTTTTTTAATTCCCTTCATTCTAATCATATCACTACCAAAAGTTGTTTAATTTTCTGCTTACTCTCTGTGCTTTAGTTTCGTATTACTACTTTAACAAGCGAACATAAGCTCAGTGGCTCAAAACAGCACGCATTGACTGTCTTAGACTTCTGTAGCTGGAAGTCTGACAGAGGTTTCACTAAGCCAGACTCAAGGTGGTAGGAGTGCGGCATTCTTCCCAACTCTATAGGGGCAAACGCGTTCCTTGTCTTCTCTAGCTTCCAGAAGAAAACATGTTCACAGGTGCTGTGGATTTTGACGAGAACATCTCTCAGTTTGCCCACCATAGTATCCACTGGTTCTTCGTTTTGTATTTTGTTGAACCTTTCTAAGCCAGCTAGAGAAAACTTCTAAATGGCAGAAGTTGTGCCTACTTTATTTTCTGTTCTATTCCTAGCACCCAGAATACGCCTGCTACAAAGAGGGTCCTCAGTAGGTTCTTTGTTGTTCTTGTTATCTGTTGTTTTTAAAAGGACATGTTTATATTCAGTCAACCATATTTCTATATTTCTGCATTAGAGCCTAGGGAAGAACAGCTTAAGACCACGCAGTGGCTGTCCATATCCATTCAGTGGCCTATAGACCAGTCCCCAGCAGCAGGCTGAGCACTCCAGTCCTCACTAGGGAACTGCTGGATAGGCAGAGGGCCCCTGGACGCCTTCAGACCTTGGGTGGAGTTGCAGTAAACTCAGGTATTGGAGCAGTACACTCACCCTGAACTTCCTCCTTGGTCATAGCCTTTTCAGCAATAACTTGATCTTCCTTTTCAAGCTCTTCAAGATCCCTGTAGAAGTAGGGATCAGACATGAACCCCATGGGTTCTTACAGGGCACCCCACATATTTGGAAATTCCCGAGTCAGCATTCACCACATCAAACTCTCCGTTGTTGCACAGAATGGCATGTCCACATAGTGTAGAGGGTAGTCTATATTGCACAGAGTGATGTAGACAGGTTAGCATACATATGACTTTGAGAGGCTGGTGGTCATCCTTGGGATCAGTAACCATCAGACGATGTGGCTCCTGGGAGGCTTCCTGGATCTGGTTTCTGAACGTTCCAGAAGCCAGGCAACCAATAGCATGTAAGAGTGGCTGTGATAGCAGGCAACGAACTTCAGCCCATTCCCCTGGCCAGTATCCTTGGAAGATGTGACACTGGCATCAGCCAGATTTTCAATGGCAACAATGGCACGAGCGTCAGCAGACGCTGCTTCCAGGTCCTCTTCAGATTTATGATATAGATGCCATCACATCACATCACAAATTTCCTTCTGTAGATGGACAGTTATTGGAAGTCAACGTTGGTGCCACCTAAGTGGGCTCCTGCTGCAAGAAATTTGAGGACATCCTTCTCCACTCGTAGGATATCTGGGCTCCAGATATCGTGAACATTTCCCTTTAAGGGAGGACGGAAACCCAGGACATCGCCAGATAGAGCGCTGTTTGGATAGCACAGAAAGATCCAGCAGGTATTTTTGAATAAATGAGTAAATAGTGTTTGAACTTAGAGTTGTTTTCGGAGGAATGTGAATGGATTCTGCCCTCTCTTATGAGATGGCTCCTAAATGGATCCTTGGTCACTAGTCTTTCCCGGTCTCCACTCCATTTTTCACACTCCTATGGGATTTATCTGCCTGAAGCAATACTCAGAGCTTTCCACCTGTTTTAGCTAAATTTTTCAGAACTTCAATTTCTTTCAAAAATCATTTCACAGTTCCTCCTGACATTTGCTCATTAGTCAACAGCTGGTCTGAATCTGCCATTCCAATCTGATTTCCCTTTTCCTTTTTAGTGTTCTACACACTCCGACAAACAGAAGCCGCTATTCCCCACAAAAGTCCCACTCGGAGAAGCCAATTAAAACTCATCCAGCCTCGGGGCACACCAGGGTGACTCAGTTGGTTAAGCGGTCGACTTTGGCTCAGGTCATGATCTCTCACTCTGTGAGTTTGAGCCCCGCATAGGGCTCTGTGCTGGCAGCTCAGAGCCTGGAGCCTGCTTCAGATTCTGTCTCCCTCTCTCTCTGCGCCGCCTCTGCTCACACTCTGTCTCTCTCTCACTCAAAAATAAATAAACATTAAAAATAAAACTGATCAAGTCTCAGTTTCATTATCTGTCAGATGGAATGAGCTATACCTGCCTTTCGTAAGTTAAATTAAATAATTCATGTAAGCCATTCTCACAACACCTGGCACATGAAAGCAATTATTAATATGATGATGATGGTTTATCTAAAAGTCTTATATGAAATGTCATTTTCAACCCTGCAGTCTTTTGAAAATGGAGTTCATATTTGCACTATGTGCATTTTCCATAACTCTTACCAGACAGGCAAACAGTAGACAAGGTTGAATAAATACATACTCCTAAACTTTGTCACTAGGTTCTACTTGTGGCAAAGGTACTGTATTAGTTTCCTAGGTTTGTCATAACAAATTACCACATACTGGGTGGCTTAAGATTTATTCTCTCACAGTTTAGGAAGATAGAAGTCCAAATTCAAGGTGTCAACAGGATTGGATCCTTCCCTGAGGGAGAAATCATCTCATGTCCGTCTCCTAGCTTCTAGTGGTTGGTGGCAATCTTTGTACTTTCTTAGCCTGTAGATGGGTCACTCCAATCTCTGCCTCTGTCTTCACAGTGCTTTCCTCTCTATGTCTCTGTGTCTTCTCTTCTCACAGGACTTTGGTAGTTGGATTTAGGGCCCACCCTAAAGTCAGAATGATTCATCTTAAGGCCCAAATAACATCACTGTCTGAGGTTCAGGTGGACTTGAATTCAGAGGAGATACTATTCAATCCATTACAAGTATGTTCAAGCCTCCCTCCTTTTTATAACAAATTCTAGAACTACACTGCATTGGCACAGGTCCTATCCTTTATGGGATGTGTGGCTTTGATTACATTACTAAGCTATGCCAAGTTTCATTTTCTACATAAGTGAAATGAGGATAATAATAATATCTGTGTGAATTAAAAGAAATAATCCTTACAAAGGGCTTAGGATAGCTTGGTCATTAATCAATCAATAAATGCTTGCTTCTTATTTTATTTATTTATTTTTTAATTTTACAGGGCCTGTCTCTCTGCCTGGAAAGCTCACCCACCTTGCCACTTTTTACCTAACTTCTAAGCATTCGTGTCTCAGGTTAAGGTATACTTCCACAAGGAGGCATTCTCTGACATCCTCAGTGGAATTCAATAGTCCTTTTTTCAGACCTTATTACAATCTTATAATGATTAACTATTACAAACAATAATTGAATGCACTTTAGGGAATTAACGTTTGATAGTTGGCTCCCCTCGGAGGTATACGCTCCACAGAGACAAGAACTCTGTCTAGTTTGAGAGGGACTCAGACTGCCTGGGATGAAGACCTGGCTACTTCACTCTTCCTCCTTGACCAAGCCCCTCCATTGGCCCAAGTGTTTCCTCACATGAAATGGCTTTAACAACATGAACTACCTCAAGCAATTGTTGTGAGGTTTAAATGAGATCCTGTGTGTAAAACTCAGAGCTCACGTGCTAGGTGCTTAAAAATTGCCAATCAGTATTTTTTTTTTCAGCTCCTGGCATTTAGTTGGTTAAATGAAAGAATGAGCCTTGAGCCAGGTTATTGATCAAATCTAGGAATACAATCTGTGCCAGAGAATAGTGTGGCAATTCAATAGTTTCCATTGACCTTGTCTTCATTAGAGATTTCTCTGACCAAAGGAGCTAGAAAGCCCAAGGGAAGAGCTGCCTAACACCACTGCCCTCAAATAATTTCCTCTCTTATAGCCTTTACAATCCCATTTAGAAACAGAATTAAAGAAAAAAAAAAGCGTTCAGAGAATCCAATTTCTTTCTAGCCCTAGGGTGGTGTTTTGGAGGTGGAGCAAGGGCTCTGGAAGGGCAGTGAAAAGCTCAGGCTAAGGCAAGTCTAAAGCCTAGTTCCTTGTCAGGTGAAGGGAGGCTGGTGGCAGCAATGCTTTAGTGTAAGGAGGAACAGAAACCCAACAGGACTTCGCAGCTTTTAATGTGCTTCTCTATAGTCTAGAAAAACAACAACAACAATGATGTGTGAACACAAAAAGGCAGCCTTAAAGTTTTAAATGAGAGTATTCACTACCCTAAGAAGACATTGGCATTCCTGAATGGATACGCCCGTTGAAGAGCACGCAGTATTATTTCTGCCATGACATTACAGCTGTGGAGGCAATTTCGTGGTACAGCTTTCCCTTCAGACTGGCCTGGTTTAACACTCTGATGGAAAGTCACTTTTTTTTTTTTTTTTTAAGCGAGTCATGAATCACACAGGTTTTAAATCTACTTCTTAGGGGCTGACAGTTTGATGGCTGAAGTCATTTATATTTCCTTAAATAGAGCGAGCTGAAACAATGACAATTCTTTTTGCTGAGACACGTAACTTTAGAACTCGAAGATTATTTAGTCATTTTCCAACTATTCATTAAAGTTTATTTTTATGTACTAACCTTAACTGCTATGACCTTGCTAAATTCAAGTATTAATTCTCTTAGCTTTTTTTTGCATATGCATTAAGTTGTTCTACAGACACAATCATGCCGCTGACAAATAAATACAGTTTAATTATTTCCTTTCCAAACTCTATGCCTTTTCTTTCTTTGTTATTGCCTTATACACTGATTACTATCTTAAGCACAATGTTGAATAGAAGTAGATTAAAGCAAAACCCCTGGTTTTGTTCCCAAAATTTTTTCTAAGTTTGCTGTTGGTGTAGTTTTTTTTGTTGATGCCCTTTAGCAAGCTATAAAAATTCCCTTTTGTTACCAGTGTGCTGAGTGTTTTTGTCAGGAGTAGGTGTTGAATTGTCACTTTTTTTCCCTCCAAATTTTTAAGTAACATGATTGCCTGATTTTTCTCATTTATTCTTGAAAATGTGGCCAATTATTTCAATTAACTATTGAAAATGAAACCAAGTCGGCTTTGCCCCTTTGGGATTAAACCCCATTTGGTCTAACATTAATTTAAAGAGTTTTGTGTTCATCTTCATGAGGAATATGCCCCTGTGCTTTTACTTTCTTGTAAGATTTCCTTTTGATTTTGGTAACAGGCTACCGTTGGCCTCATAAAATGAGTTGGAAGCAGACTCTCCTTTAAGTCCTTGGATGGATGGATGGATGGATAGATAGATAGATAGATAGATAGATAGATAGATAGATAGATACTAGAGATATCAGCCAATATAAAGTCAATGACCAATAATTCAATCATCTTCGTCATTTCTGCATCTGTTTCTGTTGACTAGTTGGACTTCTTACTATGGATCAGAGTTTCCCACTTCATTAGATGTCTGATAATTTTTTATTACAAGTTCAGCATTGTAAGTGTTACCCTGTTGAATGTCTAGATTTTTCCTTCTTCCTTTAAAAAGTGTTTTTGAAACACAGTTATATTATTATAAATCCATATGATCCTTTCATTGCTTATTTTTAAGCATTGTTAAGTTGGGTTAGACTATAATCTAGGGCTAATTTAAATCTGTCTCACAAGAGACAGCTCTAAGATGTCCTAGGATCTCTACTGATTGCCCCAGGTGTTCACAAATTCTTTCCACTATACATAGAGCTCTGTTATTTCTCATGCCAACATGAGCTTTGAGAACTGTTCAGTTTGCAGTTGTCTGGTAATTATTTGCCTGATCTCTCATACATAATTTTGAAGTTGGCAATAGAATCAAGAGAGTTCCTGTGCAGATTTCTGAAACTTTTTCTGCTATGTAAATCCTTCATTTCCAGTATTACATCCTGCAAATATCAGCCTCCAAAGCTCCCTGAACCCATCTATCACCTCCATTCAATAAACCAGGCCCTGTTTGGGCTTCCATTCCCTATTATTCAGCTGTGAAAGTGTCTCTAGGTGGACAGCCCAAGTGATGGGAGGGTTGTCTTCATTCCTTCCATTTCTCTCAAGAAGCCCAAGCCAGTGAAGTCTAGTTGTTTACTGTTTGTAGACAAGTCAAGGACCAGTTACTCTGATATGCCAAAAGCAGAAGTACACCTCATAGGGTCATAATAATATGTGACTATTACACTAGAATTTAATACTCACATGTGTGAGTCCTCTAGTGCAAAGTCATGAATGGCAGTGTTGATAATTACTGTTCTCCCTCACCTGCCCACCTTTCAGTTTGCAGTAGCAATAAACCAATGTTAATAAATTATTTAGTCATCATATATCTGTGAATGTAATAAAAACCACTGGATGGTACACCTAAATGAGTTGTATAGTATATATTTGTATCTCAATAAAGCTGTTATTAAAAAAATAAATGCATTTGTCTTCCATCTGTAAACCAAGAGCTAAGCTTAGAGGTGTCACCCATAGAGTTCTTTCAGGGCACAGAAACACCAATCTCCGTTTGCTATTTTAAAAAAAATCTTCAGCAAGAATGGATTTAGAACTGGGAAAAGGCAAGGCATGACAAGCAGGAAATCTCACTGCTTTGGAGGATCGTGACAAAAAGATGAAATCAGAAGGAGGAAAGCATAGAAATCAGACATGAATTTCAATTTCCTCTTCCTAGGAAAGGAGAGGAATATGTATCCCAATGAGGTGAAGGGATGTAAGCAGACGCCACTGGTACCACACCCACTGTTTTTCACTCAACTAGAGTTCATGTGCAGCTTCAGTGGACAATTTCCACATTGTTGGCATTCCCCCTCAAATGGCTACAGCTCTCTACCTTTTTAAAGAATGATTTTTCTAGCTGCAGGAATGTTCTTGGCTTGCAGGGGCAGGTAGAACTTCATAAGAGTTATTTCTATGAAGCAACTTTGGTAGAGAAAGACCTCATCTCATTCTACCGTCAGCGTAAGAATTCTGAGCTTTGTTTTCCTTTTTTTTTTTTTAATTTTTTAATGTTTATTTATTTTTGAGACAGAGAGAGACAGAGCATGAGTGGGGGAGGGGCAGAGAATGAGGGAGACACAGAATGTGAAGCAGGCTCCAGGCTCTGAGCTGTCAGCACAGAGCCCCACGCGGGGCTCGAACTCACAGACCGCGAGATCATGATCTGAGCCTAAGTTGGACGCTCAACCGACTGAGCCACCCAGGCGCCCCTGAGCTTTGTTTTCAATAGACTCTCTGAGGATTCTCAGTGAGGCTGAACACTCGTGGTAGCTCACTGATAAACACATGCTTTATCCCCTGTCTTATCTCCCCACTCCCTGGAATCACATCCTAAAGATGTGTTGCATTCTCTGCAACAAGCAGGGAACACTGAAAGCAGGAAGCGCTTGCCTTGATATCCAGCTGGAGTCTCCAGGAGGAAATGAGGAAGTCATACAGAGGAGTCTGCCCTAATGTGGACCAACCCAACATAATAACAAAGAGTGGATGAATGTGACCAGACGGAGCATCTGGTTGTCCTCCTCCAGCCCCCCTCATTTTTTGTGTATAGTGGATCCTAAACTGAGAATCTGTGAAGCTGCCATGGAAGACCGAGGGCACTATCTAGCAAAGGTTAGCGGGCCCCTGGGCCAGGCAGCTAGAGGGCGCTGTGACAGAAACTGGAAGGCAGATAGCTAGGTATTATTCAAGCTAGCTAGTTATTATCACAAGTTTACTTGCCATAGGACGCCACCAGTGCTCCCAGGGACCAGACCTGTGAGGGTTACTCGCCAAAGAACAGTGGCGAGCAGCACACACACTCCAAAATCAGTGTGAAAACAGAGCCCCTTCTCCTATGCCACATTTCCTTCCACGAATAAACTGGGACACCATCTTGCTGTAGAAATCACAGGAGAGGCAGGCTCCCTGAAAGACTGAGTATTTTTATCCGGAATTACTGAGATTCACCTAAAGGTACTGTTTACCTTCTTTGGATCCAACTAACTTGGAAACTGGGTATTGGTTAAAAATTATATTTCTCCTTGCTAGCAGCAGGTGGCGATCAAGCTAAGAATAATTACAGACAGAAATAATATTCTTGTTGCTTATCTCCACTTCTAACGTGAGTCAAATTGTAACTCAACTGTATAAAATGAAAATGCTGTTTTGGAGAATCTCCATATTAGTTTTAATAAAAAGACTGTGTTATATCCCGTAATGTTAAATCAGTTTATCTTTACTAACTACTTTCAGGTTATTTCCAAGTTTTGCCTCTCATAAACAGTAAATTACATTATTACATTATATTCTCCAAACTTAAACTGTCACGTTTCTACACAGATTTCTCTCTCTGCAGTTTATAATTTTTCATTGTTGTTGTTATTTCTGTAACATAAATTTCTAGAGTTAAATTGCTGGTTGGACAGTTTGCAGTTTGTTGTTTGTTTTTGACTGTTAATTGTGAAAAATTTCCAGACATACACCAAAGTAGAAAGGACAGCTTTTAAAACACATAAGTCCTCACACCCAGCAATCTTGTTTTACTTGTATCTCCTCCCATTTAACCTCCCGTCCCCCAACGAGGATTGTTTTGAAGTATATAATCATTATGTCATTTCACCCACAAATATTTAGGATGTTTCTCTAAAGGATATACTCTCTAAAGGATATGGAGCCTGGGTGGCTCAGTCGGTTAAGCACCCAGCTTCAGCTCAGGTCATGACCTCGTAGTTCATGAGTTTGAGCCCTGCACTGGGCTCCATGTTGCACAGCTTGGAGCCCAAGCCTGCTTCAGATTCTGCATCTCCCTCTGTGTCTCTGGCCCTCCCCCACTCACTCTCTGTCTTTCTCTGTCTCTCAAAAATGAATAAATGTTAAAAAAATTAAAAATAAAGTATATATATTCTCAAAATCATAGCAATAATATCATTATCATGCCATATCATCCATTATGAGATGAAAAAAGTCGTTTTCTGAAAGTTTTTATTATGAATGGGTATTGGAGTTTGTCAAATGCTTTTTCTTCATCTATTGATATATGTCATTTTTCTTCATTAGCCTGTTGATCTGATGTGATTGATTAACTAGTTGATTTGTGAAGATTGAGCCAATCTGGAATTCTAGGACGAGTCCCGCTTGGTTGTGGTGTACAATGCTTTTTATATACTGTTGGACTTAATGTCTTGTTGAGAATTTTTACAACCATGATCGGGAGAGATATTGCTTGCATCCTAATTCTCCTGCACAATAAGGAAGTTGAATACTTCGCCACGTGTTTATTGGATACTTGGAGATTCTTTTATATTGTGAGTTCAAGCCTCTTGACCATTTTCAATAACAAGTTATCTGTCTTTCTCTTATAAATTTGTAGTAGTTTTCCAAAATATTGTGTGGAGACGTCTTTGTCAGAAATATATGTCATAAATACCTTTTCCCATTCATGGGTATACTTAACATTTTTCTTTTTTATTGATGTATAATATTCATAGAATACAGTGAACAAATACATACAGCTCAGTGAATTCATAGTTATGTAAAAACCTATGTAACCACGACCACAACCACAGCCACAACCACAGGTGGACTCTGCATATACCTGTGTAACCACAACTCAGATGAAAATAGAACACATTTTCAGTAGCACAGGAAGTTCTTTCATGCATTCTCCAAAATGACAGCGCTCCCCAAAAGTGACCATTATTCTGACCCTCCTATCACAGGTTCATTTTACCATATTTTTAAACTTTATATACATCAAAAACATGTCCATTAGACATGCAAATATATTCCTATCTGTTGAGCTTCTTTTAAGCTCTGTGAAATCTGATCAATAATACTGCATTTTTCATGGTTGTTAGTATTCTACTTAGTTAATACAGTACCACTTAATCCTCCATTACCTTGTAGGTTTTCAGATAGTAGCTAGTTTGGAATACAATGAATAAAGCTGCTGTTGGCATCCTTTGCATGACCTTTGATGGATATAATTATTTAAAAATTGTTCAGTCATAAAGTAAGTCATAGGGTAAAGCTTAGATTTACTCATTCATGCTGAACAATTTTCAATGGCTGGTCATAATTTTCAGTCCCATCATTAATGGATGAGAATTCCACTTGCTCCTGTTGTATCAGTCATTTCATATTTGCCGTCAGGGAGGGGCATACTGGAATTTCTGTCATTTCTCTTAAGACCGATGATGCTGTTTTCCTTTCCATAGTTTATTGGGAATTTGGAATTCTTTCGTGAAATGTCTGTTTATAGTCTCTTGCCCACTTTTAAAATAGGGCTGTCTTTTTTATTTCATTTACAGAACTTATTTATATATTCTGGGTATGAGTCATTTTGGAACTACTTTCTCTTTGTGGCATATATTTTCGCACTCTTAATTGTTGTCTTTTATTGAATAGAATGTCCTAATTTTAAAGAAGCCGATGTATTAATCTTTCCTTTAAAGGCTATTGTTTCGCTTCGCCCAAGTCATGAAGATCTTCTCCTGATTTTGGTAATTTGTGATTTCTTTTTTCTTGATCATTTCTTGTAAGGCATTTATCAATTTTGTTAGCTTTTTCAAAGAACAGACTTTTATCTTTGTTAATTTTCTATTTAACTTTTACTATTTGCTCTTCTCTCCATTCTTTGGGTTTATGTGGCATATTTTCTTCCTATATATTTGATATAGAAGCTTAAGTGATTTTTATAATTTTGTCGAATGTATGCGTTACCATCCAGATATTTTTTTTTCTTAAAACAGTGGTTTAGCTGCCCCAACAAATCATGAAATGTCAATATTGTCATTTAAAAATGTTATCTAGGGGCACCTCTGTGGCTCAGTTGGTTAAGCACTCTACTTTGGCTCAGGTCATGATCTCACAGTTCATGTGTTTGAGCCCCGAGTCGGGCTCTGTGCAAACAGCTCAGAGCCTGGAGCCTGTTTTGGATTCTGTGTCTCCCTCTGTCTCTCTGCTCCTCCCCCACTCACACCGTGTGTCTCTCTCTCTGTCTCTCAAAAATAAACATTAAAAAAATAAAAATGTTATCTAATATCCATTGAGATTTTTTTCCTAACCCAGATGGCATTGAGAACTGTGCTGCTTAATTTCCAGATATTTAAAAAATTTTCGCAAGGAGAAAAATCACAAATGCGAGCTTACCTCTCCTAGATACTGATTCTAAAAGGCTGCAAGTCCCCCTTTTCTTTGTAATATTCTGATATTTTTTATTTCTTAAGCATTTTACCCAATTTTTCTGGTTGTTTTCAGAGTTTCAATGATCTGAACAAAATCCAGGCTATTATTACTGGAAGTGTAATTTCTTGTTGCTGATTATAAAAGGAGTGAATTAACATGTTCCCATTAATAAATGTTTTCCATAAGTTTTTCATTAATTCCTCCCCTTAAATTCATTTTCCTTCCTTTTTTGTTTATATTGTCATTCTCTAACTTCTTCAGATGCTTAGCCTATTTTTTCCTTTGTTCTTTTTGAATAGCCAAACGAAGGCTATACATTTCCCCTAAAAGGAACTGACAAAACAGGCACTTGGGTGACTCAGTCCCTTAAGCGTCATAATCTCTTGGTTCTTTGGTTCCGAGTCCTGCCTTGGGTTCTGTGCTGACAGCGCTGAGTCTGCTTCGGATTCTCCTTGTCCCCATTTCTCTGCCCCTCCCCCACCCCCTCTGCACATGAGCTCTCTCTCAAAAATGAACTTAAAGGGATGCCTGGGTGGCTCAGTTGGTTAAGCGGCCGACTTTGGCTCAGGTCATGATCTTATAGTCTGTGGGTTCGAGCCCCACATCGGGCTCTGTGCTGACGGCTCAGAGCCTGGAGCCTGCTTCGGATTCTGTGTCTCCCTCGCTCTCTGCCCTTCTCCTGCTCATGCTCTGTTTCTATGTCTCAAAAGTAAATAAACGTTAAAAAATTTTTTTTTAAATAAATAAATAAACTTAAAAAAAAAAAAAGAATGGGGCAGCTGGGCGGCTCAGTGCGTTGTGTCCAACCCTTGATCTTGGCTCAGGTCATGATCTCATGGTTTGTGAGTTTGAGTCCTGCATCTGGCTCTATGCTGATGGCTGGAGGCCTGCTTGGGATTCTGTCTATCCTCACTGCCATTCCCCTGACTGCATGTGCTCTCTTGCTCTCTCTCAAAATAAATAAATAAACTTTAAAAAAAAAAAAAAGAAGAAGAAGAAAAGCAACCCACAAGAAGTATTTAGTGTACTCACAAAATGTGAGTGGCAGAGTACATTTGGTTCCATGTAATCAGAATTATCTTCTAAAATCTATTTTGATAAATCTTTGGATCTGTAAGTCATTTGAAAACCTGTCACATAATTTTCTAGTTACCTTATTATAGTTTGCCAGTTTCACTTTATGGTAGACAGAGAAAATTACCTTCTGATTTAAATTTCTAAGTTTCTTATTTTAACGTCCTTGTATTTGGTCAGATTTTGTAAATGTTTAGAATGTTCTCGAAAAGAGATTCCTATTCTTAGTTATTGAATACAACATTTTATGAAGGCAAATTGTCTCTATTCTTTAATCCTGCTGTTCAAATGATTAATAGTTTTATTAATTTTGTAAAATTTTGTTTATATGGTAGTTTGGGTTAAGCCGGAGGTGTATTTCCCTGACTTTTTTTTTTTTTTTTCCCTTACAGGGTGATAGGCTTTATCTGCAGAAGAGCAAACGTAAGTGAAGCGGCAGCTAATTCTGTGGAGGTCTTTGTGGCCAGATATGTGAAGGACACACAGACAGGGCTCCAGCTGGCTCTAGCTTGTCCTCAGTCTGTTCTACTTCGTGTCCAGATCTTCCTGACCAGCAATGACGCTTGGCTACAAACTCACAGAATTAAGTAGCTATACAGAAGCAACGGCTTTCCATAGACCTCGTGAACCTTCCTGCCTCGTCTCATTTCCGCTCTTGAATATCCGTACGTGCTCCAATTTTCCGCCCATGGGAGTGTTTCAGGAGAGGTGAATGGTGCCTTTCTCTGACCTTCCAAATCTCCCGTCCAGACCAGGACTTCCCGGTGTCTTCCACAGTTTCCTATTTTCTATAACAGATCCTTTATTCTACAATATTTATAGTTTTCCTGTCATGATTAAATCCTGAAAATCTGTTTATTCTTTCAACCCAGAATGTGTCTCTCACACATAGAATGTGACGTGTTCATCTTAATCTCTGGCCAGCATGCATTTTTATTTTCTTGAATATGTTAGTAAAAGCAAATACCTCTCTCTCTCTTTTTTCAAAATTAAACAGAAACTACAAGTCTGGGGCTCTTAGGGTACAAGATTTCAGTTATTATCTCTGCATGCTGCAGAATTAGAACAGTTCTACAAACTTGGAAATCCTGAGTCCGCATACCCTGAGGTACCTCTCTGATAGGTTGGAATGAGAAGTTTGAGAGTGATCATGAACAATGCTTTAGGCTAGGAATTTGGCATTCTTAGGAAATTCTCAATTCTTGTACCCACCAAAACATAACTTAGGAGATTTATTTTTATTTTTTTGAGACAGAACGCATGTGGGCAAGGGTGGGGCAGAAGGAGAGAGAGAATCTCAAGCAGGCTTCATGCCCAGCACAGAGCCATTGCAGAACTCAATTTCACATCCGTGAGCTCTTAATCTGGGCAGAAATCAAGAGATGGTCATTTAACTGACTGAGCCACCAGGTGCTGCTGGGAGATTTTTTTAAAAGATCCTCTCCCAAAGATTTTGTTTCTAGAGCTCTCAGGTAGGACCCAGGGATATGCATTTCACACAAACAGCCCCGATAATTCCCATGCAGGTGGCTGTAGGGTATTTTTTTGTTGTTGTTTTTGTTTTTATTTTTTTTTCCTGAGAGATAGGGCTAGAAAATATTCAGAATATATCTCAACATACTATTTTTCTCCTTGGGGCTTTCTATTCACCTTTATTGCCTCCTGAAGGAGAAAAGAAAATAGAGACAAAACAACAGAAGTACCACCTTCTCTAAATTTTCTGGACCATATAGCCTCTTACTTTAAGGAATTTGCGCCTCCAAATGTGACAAAGATGGAATTTTGTGAAGTAAACATTTTACACGTAAAGCATTTTAATGTTTCTAAACAAAAATGAGACTTAAAAATCTCTTAGGGCACTCAAATTCGGAAGAATCATATCAATGTTTTACTGGAAGAATAAATTGAGTTCGGGTCAAACTATTTATTCACTGCATGAATTTGAATCTCTTGAGATTTATATACATGTTACTTAAGAGCAACTTCCCCTGCGTACCTCCATCTCCACCTTCTTGGGGGAAGGAAAAAACAGACAAAAGAAGAGAAAAAGGAGTACTCATTTTCTTGGTTAACACCATGACACAGAATCACTTGCAGGAAAGATATGCTAGTCAAATATTTGGGAAGGGGGTATGGAAGCAGGTATTTCATAGACTTTAAACCATGCTATTCTTTTTATATTCTCATGAATTTTTACATAATACTGGAATAACTGACATAGTTGAATTGTCATACATAAAGCAGAATAAAAATCTGTCTAGAAAAAGAGTAACGTAATAATTATAGTCAATCACGGTGGAAGACTTCAAAGCCTCGTCAGTGGTACTTCTGGCAATGCTATGTCCCCTATTAACATCCTTTGATAACATATAATAACTATTGCTAATTAAAAACAACTATTATAGAGAGGTTCTTTCAAAACAAATAGATTCCTCTTTTGAATGACCGACTCCTCACCCTCAACTAGAGTCCATCAACAGAGACCCAGGGCTATCCATAGCAACTGACGCTACACAATCACTTTGGAATCCAAGTTTTCCTCCCGACACCCAGTAGTTTTCCTCTCGAAGCTTCTTTGGCTTTTCTCTCATCCTCACTGAGATAGCTCAGGAGAGACATTCCTCTCACTTCCTACAGCTGCACCAGGTTGCCTTATGGCGCCTCTCCCCATGGAAGCATGCACAGCTTCATAAGGAGAGAACACTTTATCTCCTTCCTCTTCTGTCTCTCCTCTTCATTATCATCATCTTCTTTCCATCTTCTCCTTGATAAGCTGCTTAATGGCTTAGTTGAGAGAAGAATGTTAAAGCCAAGAGGAATCATGAGATGAAAGAAAAATAAGATGGCAGCCCATCTAATTAAGATACTCCTTTCTTGATGGATTTCTCTAAAATAAATGTTTTGAAGTGGATTTTGCTTCTTGTGTGCAAAGAAAAACTGATGAAGTAAAGGATTAGAGATGACATTTGAAAAGAGTTATGTAATTTTTTTGGCTTTTGCACTTAAAATTATTTCAAATAAAATCTCATATGTTTCCTGGGACATTTCTGAAAAAAAAAAAGTTTGTGTTTGATTAGATGATAAAAACCTCAGCCATGCTATAATCTCAACCTACACTTGTAGTCTCTTAATTCAGCCATCCATTAATAACACAATGGTTCTACCAATCATTAGAACTATTTACTTGTCTTCAAATGATTTCCTCTCTTTTTAGTTTCTCCATACATTCTAGAAACCCAACATTTGAGTTGATTTTGTTTTAAGATTGCAGTGTACAGATAATTTTGCGAGTTAAATTTGTCTTTATTTATCTTAACACTCAAGATATATAAATACTGTTAAGCCATACAAACTAAAACTTATATCCAAGAAATCAATTTCCACACTCTTCCTTATTTTTATTAGCACCTAGGAAGAAAGCAATACATTTTAGCTGTGCACAAGGGACAACACTGTAGTAACACAGAGTTTGATTTGACAAGCCAAAGATAACGCATCTGGGGCTTATTTCATAGTAACATTAACTGGTGTTCTCAAGCAAAATATAGGTCTCCTCCTCATATGAAATCATTTTTCAATAATGAGATCATTTTAAATTACACAAAAATGTTTTTATAAAATCTACCCAGTGGATGACAAATCATTACTGACAATATTGGGGTAACTGTCTCATGGCTTTGTAAAATTCATAATCCTCATTTCTAAATGCTTAATATTCACCATTAGTTAATATCACCTGCCGTATACTTAATATTGGCAATTCTACAAAAATGTATTAGTATCAAATAATGAAACACTACTTAAAAAAATCTTGTGATAAAGTTTCTTCTTTGGTACACAGTTCAAAAAAAACCACCATTCTTTTTGAACTGAGGTGTAATTTGAAGCTATGGATGCAAATACTATATAACTGAACTGTTCCTCTCACTCTATAGTGTTAAAAATATGTATGAAGGATTTTTTAAGAGAAAAAAGAACAGGTGTAGAGGTGCCATTGGCCTACATGAGAAATCAATTAATTTTTTTTTCACTTAGCTATCAAATCCATCACCCCCTTCTTACTTGGTTGATCTACTTTTGGTGTTAAACTCTGTGACTGATGTTAAATTGACAATTTCTCCAAAACAAGCTAACATTTGAGATGTTACATCATGTCAGATGGACAGCACAAACACTTCTTGTGTGTCGAAGGCATAGGAACAAGGCAGTGAGCACTGTATGAAGCGATGCGTCAGTAGAAAACAGTGTAAACCCATTAAAAGACTCGAGATTGCTTTAAACAGAGAGATCAAGTTTCATAAACAACTCGTACCTAACTTATACAAAGAGCAAATGCTCAAACAGGCTTCATGATGCAAAATACACAATGTAGAAGAAAAATGATTTTTAAAAATAATTCAACGATTTCTTTTAGATTAAGGTCAACAAATTAATCAATATTCATTTTTTTGTGTGTTTGTTTCCTACTGAGAAGACACATTTACTTCTCTATAATATCTTTCATTTACTTGAAGAACTGAAGCAACCTATCAACTTCTTAATGCTGTTTTCCAGATAAGACAATCGGCCTTGAAACTGCCATTACCAAAGTGTTGTCTTTAAAGAACTGAGACGTTAGACATTTGTTGAAACCCAAATGTTCAGTCTCTTGAAAAATCAATTCTGCATTGACCTGGAAGGGCTATCTGGGATTCTGATGGAAGCTCAACTTATTCAGGATGATTTCAGGAACAAACCCCTGCCATGATATTTATTGGACATTTTTAATATGTGAGTTTTCTTAAGTCATCTGATGTGGGGTTTCATCCACGTGATCTAAGGTGGCAGGAATATATGGCTCAGCAGACCTCTTCACTTCTTTTCTCCATGTCCCAACATTTTTCTTGATGGGGAGAAGTTATAAAATGACCCAACAGAAGACCATGAAAATGTGCAGATGTACTGGAATATGATGGGAGAGCCCAAGTCCAGGGTTTAATTCTAAACTGCAACATTTCATGATTTTCCACTATTCTGACTCGATATGCACTTTTAACAATCATTTATAGAATTCCAGAAAACAAGATCTGCGGAGGGGGCTCAGTCAATGAAGCAGACAAGTGGTATTCTTCCAACCTCACAAAGTTGGCCTCTGTAAAAGTGTACAGAAAACTCTGAATTAAAACAGGAGGAGGAGGAGGAGGAGAAGGAGGCAGCATGAAATTGACACATGGCTCCTGGCCTCTGGCCCAAAACCCAGGGGAAACTGTGAAGCCTAGCAGGCAACCAGTGGCTTGTGTATCATGTTGATTAGACTGCTGATTTTGCCAGTTGTGTTTTGTTTTCCTGAATCAGCACTTCTTTGGCAAGTTCACTTGAATTAGCTCTCAAGTTCTCTTTTAATTTGTTAAGCTCGAAGTCATGAAGAATCCTGATAGTCATTAACTTTTCTCTCTTGATTCTCTCCAGAACATCTTTTGGAACATCAGGGATCATCCAGGCCAACAAAAACTTAACTAAGAACACAACATGCTGGAGGAAAAATAAAAGAGAATCAAGGACACTATTAGAATTGTCAAATGTTCAGCAGGAAGTTCTTACAAACCACTTCAATCATTCAATAAACTGTGCTCAACACAGAAGTATGAGGAAAAGCCAAAATATATGGTCCTTGTCGGAACTTTTCCAGAAAGACAAACCTTAAGCAAATAAATATATACTAAAATGTGTAAATGCAGACATTTCAGTTGATCATGGTTATTGAATATACTTTTTATCTGTGCTCACTCCTAAAAATCTAATAAAATATTTGCAAAGGAATAAAAAAAAACAGTGTAACTCACAAAGACAAAAACAAAAATAAAACAAAACAAAACAAACAAAAAAAAAAACAAGGAGGAAACAGTAGTAACAGACTCTAGAGATTGAAGAAAGCTGGCACTTGAAGTTGCAACTGGTGATATGGTGATGGCAAAACACAACAAGACAAAAGCCAACTTTGTTTTAGATCTTCGATAAAGCTCAGGAAAGATGGTAGTAAGAACTTGGGGAGCATACATGTGGGCAGAGTTGAAAACAAGAGGAATAACCAAAATTTGGTATAAGGAGAAGTACGTGAATTTTCAGGACCTCTCTCCCACCTTCATCCAGGTACTACTTCTCTCCAACCTCACCCTGGCAGAGCTATGTAATTTACTTTCTGTGGGTATCCAAACAGAAAGCTGTGAACTCAGGAGTACCAGAGACAGCAGAGGATGGGGAAGTGGCACCATACTGAAAACACGGCAACTAAGTGACATTCAGTGAATCCTAAGATCCCTAGTCTTCTGTCTTGCGCAGCTCGCAGAACACAGGTAGCCATAAAATAGCTCAACAGAAAAGAGTTCGGAAGATTTTTCTCTGGGGAAAGTAACCAGTCAGTGAAATCAGAATGGCAGATATCAAAATTCTGTAAGTTTCAAATGAAAAGGTCCCCTCACTAACTTGTCACACTACAATGAAACCCACCAAGTGGAATTCTTCCTGTATGCACACAAAGCCTATAATTAGCTCTCATTTATTCATGTTTAAGTATCAGTAGATTGGCAAGAATCATCAATTATGTAAGAAAGTCTCTAATGTAAAAGAAAAAGCTTGAAACAGACAAATGGGAACAAAGAGGCAACAGAAATAATGAAGGAACAGAACAAAAAGACAAAAATAGGAGACCATCTATTTATAGGAGAGAAAATAAAAATAAGAATTTCAAAACAGAAAGTATAACACCTGGGTAAAAGAAGTTCCAGAGAGAACAGAGAAAAGAAAGAAGTAATCAAAAAAATAAATAATAATACATACAAGTAAATTTTCTCAAACTTAACGGGTAAGTATGTTTTCTGATTTACAGGGCCCAGCAAAGTGTCCAGAAAAACGAATATTGTCCAAGAAACTGTCTTGTGATGTTTCATAAAAGAAGGACTAGAGAGAGAATCCTTAAAGCTATTGATTTAATAAAATATCATAAACAAAGACTGGGGAATTGGAATGGTATTGTATTTTATAACAACATTGAAGCTGAGAGAACACAGAGCAACTCTCCAAAAATATCAAGAATACCCAGCACCTGCGTGGCTCGGTCCATTAAGCAGCTGACTCTTGGTTTCAGCTTGGTCACCATCATGGTCATGGGATCGAGGCCCACATCAGGCTCCACGTTGCAGGAGTATAGCCTGCTTGGGATTCTCTCTCCCTCTTTCTCTGCACCTCCTGTATGTGTGTGCTTTCCCTTTCTCTTTCTCTCTCTCAAATAATAATTTTTTTAAAAAGTGTCAGGAATACCTAAATAAATTTGGTTGAAAATTTTTCATGGAAAATAACTTTCGATCTTAAATTCTACACCACTTAGTCATCTGTGCAGAAAGAAAATAAATTTTCAGTATTCATGGCCTCAAAAATTGAGCACCCATAATTTTCCTCAAAAAATTACTGAAAAATGTACTTCATCTAAATAAGCTAGTAAACCAAGAATGGGAGAAATATAGTAAC